>LPNX011081516.1:139690-153205 GCA_001517045.1 Pseudotsuga menziesii
AGGAAATGGATATCGATGAGGAGGGAATTGCTGAAATTCCAAAAAGGCTGAAGGTTGAAATTGAAGGACAACTTGTCCTAGATACAACTGTAGACAAAGGTAAAAGGAAAATGATGATATCAGGCCCTCCATTTGAGGTAAAAGAGTATACATTTGCAGATAGTAACCTGTTGATTCCTCCTCCCAGTCAAAGAACAAAGCAGAGTTAGTGGATAAATACAAAGGCATCAAAGACATAACTTCACAAAGGACTCTGAAATTATATTCTGAAGTAAGGAATATTTCTTATCAAAGATGTGTCTTTGGTTTTAGTCAGGTATTATATCCAAAACACTCTGAACTTGGACTTGGCAAGAAACATCGTTGCTGAAGTAAAAATGAACCTGTATGATATCCCTATACCTGAAGATCACTTGCTGAAGATCACTCTGGCATTATCCAAGTTACAAATCCTCAAAGGTAAAATTGAGGAAAAAAAAGGTGGAAAATAAGGCCCACCAAACTCAAATAAAGAAGCTGCAAAATGAGCTGCTGGATGCTGGAGGCCAATCTGATAAGGGAGTTGGCCGTATCCAAAGGTTGCTGGATGAGAAAGAAAAAGAGATTCAATTATTGAAAAAGAAGATTCTCATACCTGCCACCCAGCTAATATAGGGTCATGAACTAGCTGAGATAGAAAAAGAAAAGGAGAACCTGAATAATCAACTCACTAATTGTCAAGCAAACTTATTGAAGTTTGCTGATAAAGAAAATCAAAGGCAAAAAGACATGGCCTTGGTAGTAGAAAGTGATAAAGCCATGAAGGAAAAGTTAGAATAAATGGAAAGAAAGTTGCAGGAGAAAGAAAGGGAGCTAGAATTGAGGATCATTCCTCATGTGGCTGGATCTAGTGAACAGGGTATAGTCGAGGCTATGTCACAGGTAAGTTCAAAGAGTTGGAATCACTGGTTTGAAGAACCAGAATAAAAATTTGGAGGACATAGCTGGAAAGAGAGAACTAGAAAGGAATAAATTGGAAGACAAATGTAAGGAATTGGTGGATAATAACAACAAATTGACAAAACAGGTTAGAGGACAGTCAACCTTACAAGGAGAAAAACATCTCATCTGGGATGTACTGATAGCAGAAGCATCCAAGATCAGGCCTTATTTTGATTTTATTCTCGATAAGGATATTGTTACACAAGCTGCTAGAAAAATGTCTTGATGGTAAAACAAGTGTTAAAGAAGAAGCCTATTGACACAGCTAATAATGCAATCAAGTTTTTGAACAACTTGATAGCGGAGGAAATAAAGAAAGGAAATATCCATGACAGGGTTTTGGTTATCACATGGGCAAGGAAAGTGGTAAATAATAATCATCATTTGGCAACTGTTGAAGCAAAAATTGATATCATGCATCATCAAATCAAGGAATTCATTGAACTGTTTAATCCTCTATTTAGAAGAGGACTTCCTTTCTTCTGGGAAGAGAAAGGAGGAATGTGGTCTCAGAAAGAATATAATGACAGGTTAATCAATTCCAGATTAGATCACAAACAACTTGATGACATGCAACATCAATACTTGTCTGGAAAAATAGTGATTGATAAATTAACTGTAGATTTCAAGATGTTGCCTGACTTCAAATCCATATGTACAAATTTTCCATAGTTCTCTCATGCTCAAAATGTGGAGCTCAGCGTAATGGTGAAGGAGATGACCAGTCTAGATCTTCCAACTACTGATCATTGGAAGCTATTTGATAACTATGGGAAAAGTAAATACAGGTTGCACCAATAGGAGTCCTTTGCTGTTACCTCGAGGTCCAGAGGCAAAATATTGGATAGTTTTTGAAATTGTATGGATTAGGGATGAGGACTGGTGTACCACATTTGGAGTTGTAAACATTTTACATTTATTCATACAATTTTATACTGTTAGGTGTAATCTATATGGTGAATTCTACTATTTAATACATATCAATTATGTATTTGTTGCATCAATTATGTCTGGTATATTATTGTTCTGTTATAATTGGTTTTTCTTTTCAAATAGTTTTCATTATATATGAAATTTGTAAGTTTGAAACGATAATATACATTTCCTAGCATGTGGGTTATTGTGAAGATGCTTCTATACTATCTTCAAATTGTTTGAAAACCCTCTTATTATAGCCTTCTAGATATGGTTGGATGCACCATACAACACTCTAGAGATCCACGCTCTCAGAATATTTTTATCATCATCCTATGAGTTGTGGCGGGCATTTCCCTAAGGCCAGTTATGCAGATTTTACCAATAATTCCATACTTGGACATTTTTTTTATTTTCTCCTAGGCTCGGTCTAATTTCTGTAAACCACATTTTTAAGGATACTTGGACCAATATTCCCAAACTTAGCCAATTTCCCGATTTTAACTAATTCACCATATTTCTCCAGAACGATGTCATAATGCAACACTGATTTCAAATTCATTTTACATCATCATATATGCCATGCCATGCCATGAAGGAATCATCCTTAGTTCGAGCATCAACCTTAATGCGGGCATCACTTATTCCATTTAAAACACTTAGCCATTTTTTCTTTTTCTTTAGTATGCAAAATAACATTTTTATTTGATTTTGGTAGGTTGATATTTTCCTTATTTGGTCACCATAAGAAAAACCAAGAGCATGGATAGATATCCAGTTCAACAATGAACAAAGGCATAACATATAATGAATTTTATCATCAAAGGAACACCCCCTTTCGGTCATTTCCAAGTGGTCTCTCAAACTTTTTGTCTAACACTTGAGCAGTTCTCTTCAAACCCTAGGTCACCAAGGTGATTTCATTTTTCCTTCAAATTTGGAAAGGTGATATTCCCAATGGGTATAGTTCAACAAGGAGAATCCAAAAATACCACTTTCATCCTTTGGAGCTTCTTTCTCTCTCCTAGGCTGGCATTTTTTTGGAGCAGTGCAAATATGGCTGAGAGGCACTTTTGGCAGATTGATATCATCTTACTGAAATACTTTTTGGATAGGCTTATTATATGGTTGGATGCACCATAAAAGACTCTAGATATCTACACTCTCATAATATTTTTATCATCATCCTATGAGCTATGGCAGGCATTTCCCTAAGGCCAGTTAGGCAGATTTTACCAATAATTCCATACTTGGACAATATTTTTATCTTCTCTTAGGCTTGGTCTAATTTCCCTAAACCACAGTTTTGGCATGTCCATAAATTATTATTCATGGTATCTTTGGACAAACTGAGACCATTGTTAAGTAGAAAAAACAGCAGCCTACAATATCCCCATGTGCTGCGGGCATTTTCTTCAACAAACCATTTGTGGCGGGCATCCTCTTAAGGCTATTTGGACCAATATTCCCATACTTAGCCAATTTCCTGATTTTCACTAATTTGTTGCATTTATCCAGAACGATGTCATAATGCAACAATGATTTCAACTTCATGCCATATCATCGTCTATGCCATGCCACGCCATGCAGGCATCATCCTTAGTGCAGGCTTCAACCTTAATGCGGGCATCACTTATCCCCTTTAAAACACTTATCTGGTCACCATAAGAAAAACCAAGAGCATGGATAGATATCCATTTCAACAATGAACATGACCATATCATCTGATGAATTTTATCGTCAAAGGAACACCCCCTTTCGGTCGTTTCCAAGTGGTCTCCCAAACTCTTTGTCTAACACTTAAGCAGTTCTCTTCAAACCATAGGTCACCAAGGTGATTTCATTTTTCCTTCAAATTTGGCAAGTGAGATTCCCAATGGGTATATTTCAACAAGGTGAATCCATCAAGGCCACTTTCATCTTCTGGAGCTTCTTTCTCTCTCCTCAGCGGGAATTTTTTTGGAGCAATGTAAATATGGATGAGAGGCACTTTTGACAGATTGATATCTTCTTACTAAAATACTTTTTGGTCAGGCTAATTATATGGTTTGATGCACCGTACAAGACTCTAGAGATACACAATATCATAATATTTTTATCATCATCCTATGAGCTATGGTAGGCATTTCCCTAAGGCTAGTTAGGCATATTTTACCAATAATTCCATACTTGAACAATTTTTTATCTTCTCCTAGGCTTGGTCTAATTTCCCTAAACCACAGTTTTTGCAGGTCCATAAATTCTTCTTCAGGGTCTCTTTGGACAAATTGAGACCATGGTTTAGTAGAAAAAACAACATCCTACAATATCCCCATGTGGTGTGGGCATTTTCTTCAACAAACCATTTGTAGCAGGCATCCTCTGAAGGCTACTTGAATATTCCCATACTTAGCCAATTTCTTGATTTTCACTAATTTGTTGTATTTCTCCAAAATGATGTCATAATGAAACAATGATTTCAACTTCATGCCACATCATCACCTATGCCATGCCATGCCCTGCAGGCATCATCCTTAGTGCGGGCATCAACCTTAATGCGAGCATCACTTAGCCCCTTTACAACACTTAGCCATTTTTTCTGTCTTTAGTATGCAAAATAATATGTTTTTTCTATTTTGCTAGGTTGATATTTTCCTTATCTGGTCACCATAAGAAAAACCAAGAGCATGGCTAGATATCCATTTCAACAATGAACATGACCATATAATCTGATGATTTGTATCATCAATGGAACACCCCTTGCGAGCATTTCCAAGTGGTCTCTCAAACTCTTTGTCTAACACTTAACCAATTCTCTTCAAAACCTAGGTCACCAAGGTGATTTCATTTTTCCTTCAAACTTGGCAAGAGAGACTCCCAATGGGTAGAGGCCAACAAGGTGAATCCATCAATACCACTTTCATCTTCTGGAGCTTCTTTCTCTCTCCTTGGTGGGCATTTTTCTGGAGCAGTGCAAATATGGTTGAGAGTCACTTTTGGTAGATTGATATCTTCTTATTGAAATAATTTTTGATCAGGTGAATGATATAGTTGGATGCACCATAAAACACTCTAGATATCCACAGTCTCATGATATTTTTATCTTCATCATATGAGCTGTAGCAGGAATTTCCCTAAGTCCAGTTAGGCATATTTTACCAATAATTCCATACTTGGTCAATTTTTTATCTTCTCCTAGGCTTGGTCTAATTTCCCTAAACCACAGTTTTGGCAGGTCCATAAATTCTTCTTCAGGATCTCTTTGGATAAACTGATACCATGGTTGAGTAGACAAAACAACAACCAACAATATCCCCATGTGGTGCGAGCATTTTCTTCAACAATACATTTGTGGCAGGCATCCTCTTAAGGCTACTTGGACCAATATTCCGATACTTAGCCAATTTCCTGATTTTCACTAATTTGTCGTAATTCTCCAGAATGATGTCATAATGCAACAATGATTTCAACTTCATGCGACATCGTCATTTATGCCATGCCATGCCATGTAGGCATCATCCTTAATGCGGGCATCACTTAGCCCCTTTACAACACATCCATTTTTCATGTCTTTAGTATGCAAAATAAGAATTTTATTCTATTTTTCCAGGTTGATATTTTCCTTATCTGGTCACCATAAAAAAAACCAAGAGCATGCCTATATATCCATTTCAACAATGAACATGACCATATCATCTGATGATTTTTATCATCAATGGAACACCCCCTTGCGAGCATTTCCAAGTGGTCTCAAACTCTTTGTCTAACACTTAACCAGTTCTCTTCAAACCCTAGGTCACCAAGGTGATTTCATTTTTCCTTCAAAATTGGAAAGTGAGATTCCCAATGGGTAGAGGCCAAAAAGGTGAATCCATCAAGACCACTTTCATCTTCTGGAGTTTCTTTCTCTCTCCTCGGAGGGCATTTTTTTGGAGTAGTACAAATATGGCTGAGAGGCTCTTTTGGCAGATTGATATCATCTTACTGAAATAATTTTTGGTCAGGCTAATTATATGGTTGGATGCACCATACAAGACTCTAGATATCTACACTCTCATAATATTTTTATCATTATCCTATAAGCTGTGGCAGACATTTCCCCAAGGCCAGTTAGGCAGATTTTACCAATAATTCCATACTTAGACAATTTTTATCTTCTCCTAGGCTTGGTCTAATTTCCCTAAACCACAGTTTTTGCATGTGTTTGCAGGTCTAATTTCCCTAAACCATATTTTTTGCATGCTAGGCGTGCATATGAGTAAAGAAATCCAAAATTGACTTGCTTTAGTAAAATGCACACACATGCCTTATTTCATTTTCCCATACCTCAACTTGTCATACATGTGCTGAACTAATTGAGTGTAAAATACGTCATATAATCTTCTAAACCTGTAAATTCCAGTTTTCTCTTTTCCGTACCAGTCATATTTGAACTTTCAACTGAGTGTCAAATACGTCACTTAACAAAACATCAAATTCTATGATTCGATGAACCTGAATCGAGTCGAATTCTGACGGCATTGAGAATGATTGCATCACCTAGATGTGAACTCAATATTTCCTCATGATTAACCTTTTTTTCCCACCTTTCAATTATTTGAAGGGCCAACACAATACACATATCCATATTTGGCCCGACCCCATGGATTCCTTCCTAGCAGCTGCAGTCAATTACCAATAATGTCGATTCTTATGTAATATTGATAAATAGGGGCCACTGTTATCAGTAGGCTATGTATTGACTCCATTATCTATGTTCATTCATTTTTTTCCAGTATGGCCGCAGATGTGCACAAATTTGAGTTCACTGATAGTATGAGTGAAATGGGTAGAATTGGAAAGAATTGGAGACAGTGTCATCCGGGTTCGATGGATTTCATTGGCAGTTCCATTCCATCTTATTGTTTTTATGTTCATTTGACATTCCTTTCCCATCACTCAGTGAAGTCTTTCCTGCACTGAGTCAGCACCTTGTCCCTCTTCAACAACCCAAGCATTCCCTCTCGGTGGCATAGCAATATTGATTTCTTCAATTCCATCTTTTATTTCTCCACACCACATGGGTATTGCATGGTGTTTTTCGCTGAGCCATTTTTGTCTCAGCATTTCTCTCTTCCTTATCATTTTCTTCTTTCATTGGTATTTCCATTTTCTCCTTACTATACCTCTCACTCACTGTGCATCTATGTTATAATTCTTCTCTACTCGCATCTCCCATCCAGATAATTGGAATGCAACTTCCTCTTATACTCCCTTTCTACCCCTGGTGTTGAAACATGTCCACTTCAACCCTGTTTTCCCCCCTGTGTTGCACTGTCTTGTTAGCCTTGTTCCACAGTAGTTGGTATCTTTGTTTGAAGCCATGAAAGTACAACAGAGGATGGGTTGGCTCGTGGGTGAATCGACATTTCGGTTTCACTCAAATGAAATCCACTTGTAACATGGTCAATCCGACCCTTGAGGTCTATAAATAGAATTTAATAGGTAGTAGGGAAAATTATTATTGTAGTTGTTTGATGTTACTGATTCAACTGCAAACTATCCCTTTGCTCTGTAATGAAAGCATAATATAATAAAAAATGCTCTTGGGCCCCTTTTAAAACTTTCTTGAGTATCGATATGGTTATATTTTTGCATTATCTCTCGTTTTTTCCTCGGAATGTATTATATATATTATGTTTTCATTTATTAATTTCTGTAAGGAACGATGATGATTTATATTTTAATAAAAAAGATACAGACGATACAAACTTGCAAAGGCATGATGTTGGTTTCCAAACTATGATGCCCGTGAACAAGAAACCAACATTTACAGTTGTTTTGTTCCCATTTCAAATGTTGGATGCATTCTTATTTCACAATCGAACTTTAATTTATGTCTGAAATTAAAACTATACTAGTCTAATTAGGTTTTTTTATGCAAACTTCCAAATTTCATACCTATAGTGTACTTCGATTGGAATTGGTGTGCATTTTTAGTTCTAGCCATGAAAAATTGGAAAATACTATCAATTGTTGTTTTGGATGACTTGGATTTTACTATAGATCATACAATTTACAGAAATGAGTACAAGATTTTGTAGAAAAGATTGGTATGTCTATGTTATAGTGCAATTTATTCAATATAACATGAAATGATGATCTTCCAATTCATTTGTAGAATATATTTTAAGAATATTTCATATGTCAATTCATTTGTAGAATATATTTCATCATTTGTAGTTTCAGACACACTTCTCAGTATGGGTTGCACATTAAACTCTCTTAGATATAGGAAAAATGCACATATGGATTTACAAATTACACTTGTATTACACATTAGAAACACATTAACTATATTGAAATATATGCATTGCCGAGAAATACTGACAATTTATATTACAACAATATTAGTATGTACATAGACATCAAATGTACACCATATTATTTTAGAACTCTAGGCTGCTTGGGAGGTTTTTGCAATTTCTCCTTTTTAATATAAGAAAATTCGCTATATCTTCTCTTGCATTTTCCATAACCCTCCAATTCTACAGAAGCTTCATCGACCATATGTTTTAATTGTTTTTCTTGCTCTTTCACTTTGTTTGCAAGATTTATCACTTTTGTATGCAATCTATCTTTTTCTTCTAGGCATTTCTTCAACATCTCTACATTATTATTTTTCTGCTTTGAGTGCTCATCTTCCTTTCTTTTAAGATCATCCTTTGTCCACTTCAACTCAGATTGAACTGCACTTAATTTTCTCTTGACCTATTTTGCCTCCTTCTCGAGCTCTTGTGCCCTCAAATCTCTATCAGATGGAGTATACAAAATTGCTTCTGCCACAGGTTTATCCTGGAAAGATTTAATTTGGGATTTCAAATCTTGTATCTCACTATCACATTCCAAATGTGGTGCTTTTCCCTTCTCCAATAGTTTTTGGTGAAGGTATCTAATTCCGGCCTCCTTCTCCTCTATCTTCTTCTTCAATGTTGGATCTGATGAGCCAAATGTAAACTATACATCATTTATTGTTGAAGCAGCTTCATTCAAGGTCTTCTCTCGTTGTCATAAGGACTTCTAAGCTCTGCATAGTTAGATCACCTAGTTTTGTACTGCCAAAAAGTTTTGGTGTGATGGCCTTTTTACCCTCGACTTTGAATTCTTTTGTTGTGCTGACCCTTTTACCCTTGACTATTGATTCTTCTGGTGTGCAGACCTGTTTACCCTTGACTGTTGATTATTCTAATGTGCAGACTTATTTACCCTTGATTGTTGATTTTTTTCCTCTTCTGACACTTTTAGCCTTGAGAGTTGCTGAAATCCTTTCAATTCTCTTTTTTTGTAGCAACTCATTTTTGTTTTTAATTGTTTTATTCAATTTTTCCAATCTTGTTTCATATTTTGTAGTCTCATTTTGTTGTTTAATTATCATTTCTCTCAATTCCTTTTCAAACTCAACCATCAAACCTGCAATAAATGTTTCTTTATCCTTCAATTCTTGCTGAAGTTCTGCTTCCTTATCAAATACAGTCTTCAGTGGTGGCATGTTCAAAACTTCAGGCCTATTTTTCAGCTCATTTTCAAGTCTCCCAATAGTTTTCTCATCTTCTTTCTTTTGAGCCTGATAGCTGTCTTTCAATCTGTCAAGTTCAGAAATCGATTCAGCTAGAACTGCAATAAATTTAGAACATTGATCCTTAATAAGTTTATCCTTCTGGCCAATTATTTTTTCAGTTTCCACAATTCTTTTCTCTGAACTTGTAACACAATGTACCAAATCAATAATTTGGACATCCTTAGTTATGCACAATTCATCGCTAGCTTTGAAGGAATCCTCCCATCAGGTAGATTGTTCTTTGAAATGTACCATTTTATCAAATAAAGAAAAAACAAATCTCCCATCAAAATAATATTTGGCATGAATTAGGTCTTCATCACTCATTGGTGAACGGTCCATATCATTGTTCACAAATTCCTCCCATTGATTTGCATTTTCATTTCCATGCATTCCAACCAAAGTTGTGACAACAACATCTTCTTGAAGGGAAAGTGAAGGCATGCTGTTTCCCACATATTCCATGTTGTTCTCTAAAGGTTGTCCATGTATTGTTGATGTAGTGACAGTAGAAACTTCTTTTACATTTTTCTTTAAAGACGGTTGAGGTAATTCCTCATTTTTTCGTTGTTCTTTAGGATTCCTAATGTATGTTCTAATAGAATTGACCCTACAAGACTGGGTCGACATAAATCAATAATTGTTTGCAGTGTGTCAGGGTAACTAAACTTGACCCTCTTCATTTTACTATTTTGTAATGTAGAGTGCATATTCCTAGCCAATAAATGAGGGATGTCTATGGCCATGTCTTCAACCCAGTGTATGGACAGCTTCATGCAATCACCTGAAATATCATGTCACTTGTGGTGATTCATAATGGTCCTAAGGATAATTTGAATCAGGGATTTGTATATTCCTTGTGGAACATATTCCATTTTTAAACCATTTCTAGGAAAAACAACTCGTTTCCCACAAATTTTACCAACCATCTGAATCTTTTCTTCCTTGGGGGTTTTCCATGAGTTCAACATTGCCCCCTCTCTTCGTGGAATTTTGGTTGATCTAGAAATAAAATCAGGGTCTAGATGAACCCTCTTCCCAAAAATATGCAATTCCATAGCCCCATGATCATAACTATAGATGGCATCATTTATCTCGTCATTTTGAAAATTAAAATGCCCAAAAATAAACCTATCCATTCCTGCTCTTAAAAGGATATTTAACATACAATTTGGCCATATGATTATATCACTCCATTCATCAGCATTCTCTTGGAATTTTTTCACCATGAACCATTCAACCTGGGCACCTCTTGCTTCTCCTGATGCCATGGTAGAGGAGGATCCTATGTTTGTTTCCATGGTGCAAGATGCCCCTGTTTCATCCGTTGCCATAGTACGCGACGCCTCAAATTCAATTGCGTCAATCGTGGTTGGTTTGGTGTGCATACTGAGGAATGCACGCCGAGGAATGCAAGCTTAAGAATGCACGCTGAGGAATGAAATCTAAGGAATGCAAGATTAGGAATGCACGCTGAGGAAAGCAAGATGAGGAATGCAATCTTAGGAATGCACACCGAGGAATGCACGCTTAGGAATGCAAGACAAGGAATGCAAGCTTAGGAACTGCACTTAATAAAATACATAAACTTATCCTAGCCTCAATTGAGTTAAGAAATCAACTCACTATTATTGTTATTTATTGCATATTAATTTGTTTCTTGCTGCAAGATTATTCCTTTAAATATTTGATTTTGGTCTTTTTTTATTCTTGATACTATGTGGAATATAAATTATATTAATGTTAAAGATATCTAGAAGAAAAAATAAGAGCATGGCTAGATATCCATTTCAACAATGAACGGGACCATATCATCTGATGAATTTTATCATCAAAGGAACACCCCCTTGTGGGCATTTCCAAGCGGTCTCTCAAACTCTTTGTCTAACACTTAACCAGTTCTCTTCAAACCCTAAGTCACCAAGGTGATTTCATTTTCCATTCAAACTTGGAAAGTGAGATGCACATTGGGTAGAGGCCAATAAGGTGAATCCATCAAGATCACTTTCATCTTATGGAGCTTCTTTCTCTTTCCTTGGTGGGCATTTTTCTGGAGCAGTGAAAATATGGTTGAGAGGCACTTTTGGAAGATTGAATTTTTCTTCTTGAAATACTTTTTGGTCAGGATAATGATATGGTTGGATGCACCATACAACACTCTAGACATCCACAGTCTCATAATATTTTTATCATCAATGCTATGAGATGTGGCGAGAATTTACCTAAGGCTAGTTAGGCATATTTTACCAATAATTTCATACTTCGTCAATTTTTTATCTTCTCCTTTGGTTGGTCTAATTTCCCTAAACCACAATTGTGGAAGGTCCATACATTCTAATTCAGGGTCTCTTTGGACAAACTAAGGAATCCATCAATACCACTTTTATCTTCTGGAGCTTCTTTCTCTCTTCTTGGCACTTTCTCTCTCCTTGGCGGGCATTTTTCTGGAGCAGTGCAAATATGGCTGAGAGGCACTTTTGGCATATTGATATCTTCTTCCTGAAAGATGTTTTGGTCAGGATAATGATATGGTTGTATGCACCATACAACACTCTAAATATCCACAGTCTCATAATATTTTTATCGTTATCCTATGAGCCACGACGGGCATTTCCCTAAGGCCAGTTAGGTAGATTTTACCAATAATTCCATACTTGGTCAATTTCTTATCTTCTCCTTTGGTTGGTCTAATTTCCCTAAACCACAGTTGTGGCAGGTCCATAAATTCTAATTCAGGGTCTCTTTGGACAAACTGAGGAATCCATCAAGACCACTTTCATCTTCTGGAGCTTCTTTCTCTCTCCTTGGAGGGCATTTTTCTGGAGCAGTGCAAATATGGCTGAGAGGCACTTTTGGCAGATTGATATCTTCTTCTTGAAAGAATTTTTGGCCAGGATAATGTTATGGTTGGATGAAACATACAACACTCTAGAGAATATTTTTATCGTCATCCTATGAGCTGTGGCGGGCATTTCCCTAAGGTCAGCTAGGCAGATTTTACCAATAATTCCATACTTGGTCTATTTTTTATCTTCTCCTATGCTAGGTCTAATTTCCCTAAAAAACATTTGTGGTAGGTCCATAAATTCTAATTCAGGGTCTCTTTGGACAAACTAATACCATGGTTGAGTAGACAAAACAACAACTATAATATCCCCATGTGTTGTAGGCATTTTCTTCAACAAAGCATTTGTGGCGGGAATTTTCTTCAACAAAGCATTTGTGGCGGGAATTTTATTCAACAAAGCATTTGTGCTGTGGGAATTTTCTTTAACAAAGAATTTTCTTCAACAAAGCATCAAGACCACTTTCATCTTCTGGAGCTTCTTTCTCTCTCCTTGGCAGACATTTTTCTGTAGCAGTGCAAATATGGCTGAGAGGAACTTTTGGAAGATTGATATATTTTTCCTAAAAGACTTTTTGGTCAGGATAATGATATGGTTGGATGCACCATACAAAAATCTAGAGATCCACACTCTCAGAATATTTTTATCATCATCCAATGAGCTGTGGCGTGCATTTCCCTAAGGCCAGTTAGGCATATTTTACCAATAATTCCATACTTACAATTTTTTATCTTCTCCTATGCTAGGTCTAATTTCCCTAAACCACAGTTGTGGCAGGTCCATAAATTCTTCTTCAGGGTCTCTTATGACAAATTTCTCTACCTGCTTGTCTCTTTGAGGAGGAATGTGTCTCTGAACTGTAACTTTTTTTGTAACACTACCACTTACAAAAAAATAGCATGGTGACTTCAATGTGCAAATTGAGTAGTATATATTTAAACTTAGTTTTGATTTTCAAATTCAAAATGATATGTAGATTGGTTGTTTCGTACAACATAAAAGGTTCAGTCCTCAATTGAGTTAAGAAACGAGCTTACTATTATTGTTAATCATTGCATATGAATTTATTTCTAGATGTAAAAGCTTATTCCTTTAAATATCTAATTATGGTCATTTTCTTATTCTTGCTACAATGTGGAAAATAATTTATATTAATGTGTGTTTTTTTGGAAAATAATATATATATATATATATATA
>LPNX011081516.1:173648-197841 GCA_001517045.1 Pseudotsuga menziesii
ATCCAAACAGGCTGAGCGGAAGGTGAAACCCAACCGCCATGAGATTTGTATAAGTATAGGCTTTTGCATTGGAATAGTTAATTAATCGGGAGTTATTACCAACAATTATAATGCATTGACTGTGATGTTTATTTGTAGAACGATGGGGACAATACTGAGTTTATTTCAATGTATTCAAGTGCACTAATAATCAATTTTATAAGCTTACCATATAAGGGATGCCATTAATTTCATCTAAGGTTAGATGTTGAGGTTACCATCTCCAAACATAGTATTATTTCTACTCGGTATCTGCTGCATGCATTTATACGTAGGTGGATTTACCAATTACTTAATCAAATTACTTATATATGATTCAAGGTCCCGTGTCAATAAGTAAGGATACTATAAGGATAAAATAATTGTACTAAATTAGTCTATTTCCACAGACTCTCTTATGATTCTACACAAGATATATATTTTCTCTTTGATATGCTACTTGTAACTACTGGCATCATGATATGACCAATTATTTTTTATTTCCTTACAAAGAGGTCTATCATATGCATTCAAACCATTTTTTCTTGTTTTTTTCTTGGTTGGATTTATGATCTCTCTTCTTATGGAGATCATATGAGCTAAAATTTCTATGGTGGTATGCCTTACAAATATGCTTTCTTAATTGACATATCAATTAGGTCACGATGGATATTAGAATAATTAAGAGAAGAGATATACGATGTTGCATTTCATCTATATGCTCTCCACATGTTTGACAATAATTCATTAATACATTGGTTAAGGTCCTACCTGGAGAAAACCTACAAGAACCTATATAATATATCCTTTTAAATATTAAGAATTTTTATCATTATAACCTCTTCCAACCATATGCAAATCCTATAAAGATTATAAAAGGAATTTGAACCATTAACCTATGTATTTTAGACTAGTATTATACCATTGAAACTATTCTCCTAATGATATTCTGATAACTTGCTTGATGGACCATATGAATATCATGATGTGACCCCCATCTCCTTATAAGTGTAATTTTTAACCTACTATGTCAACCCTCCATCTCTTTATAATTATCAAACAAATTATAGGTATATTATACCTAGTATTGTAGGTGTTAATGATGGAAAGGACACCTTTCTAATTCCTACAACATTAGTTATATGAATTAGTGAACCATGACAATATTCTCGTAGCTAGATTAGAGAAAAAGATGGCTATATAGATAAATAAAAAATTCATCTAATCTATCCTGAAGTATTCTCTTTACCATCATCCCTAACTGAAAATGATTGTCTTATCCAAACATAGTATTATTTCTAGTCGATATATACTGCATTACCTAGGAAGGATTCACCAGTTACTTGATCAAATTACTTATATATCATTCAAGCTCCCATGTCAATAAGTAAGGATACCATAAGGATAAAATAATTGTACTAAATTAGTCTATTTCCATACTCTCTTATGATTCTACACAAGATATTTTCTCTTTTATTTGCTATTTGTAACTATTGGCATGATATGACTTATTATTGTTTCTTTCCCTATTAAGAGATCTATCATATGGATTCAAACAATTATTTCTTGTTTTTTCCGTGGTTGGATTTATGATCTCTCTTCTTATGGAAATGATATGAGCTAAAAATTCTATGGTTGTATTCCTTACAAATCTAATTTCTTAATTGACATATCAATTAGCTGGTAACCAGGGATATTAGAATAATGAGAAGAGATATATGATGTTACATTTAATCATGCAATGCCAATCTATAGCCTCCAACTAATTTATGTATTTGCATTGTTCAATGAACCATTTTAGTGGTGGAAGTGTAGTAGTTTTTAGAGATGCCTGCACCAGAATTTCTATTTAATTAGGTAATTGGAGAGTCAACGATAGGTGGCATATGAAATTATTGAACCAAGTGATCTCTAATAATGTTATGGCCATTTCACTGCACCTTTGACTAATTTACTCACTCCCAAGTGAGATTTATTGAGCTCTAAAGGAAATGAAGTTTCCCATACCTTCCAAGCCATTAAATGAGGTGATCGAAGCCATTTCTAACTCCTCCTAAAAATACATTAATATGTTAAAATGGTGGTGACAACTTTAACATCTTGATCTCCTATCATACTAACAACATATATTAGTTAGTATACAGGTTGGGATATCTCCACATTAGAACTATATTTATATTTAACCCATAGAGCCTCCCTACGATGCTAGTTATAAATATCCTTGACAAGCAATAGAATAGAAGCTAGAAATGCTTATGCAATAATTAAAATAAGAATATAAGAAAATAGGACTCCCTAGTGCCATTCCCATACCATATTCTATAATAATGTTTATCCCAAGGGGGTATTTCTATGAGTCTAACAAGTAACAATATTATATTATACCCTAGGATTATAGGCTCATGCTGTAGTTATACATACAACAAATTTTCAGGTCCATCTAGATAGAAGATGCTAAAGATTCATGCATATTCTCTTTTTCGTCTTTTATGGTTTTTATGTTTTTGAAAAAAAAGGAGTAATGAAGGGGTCAATTTCATCTTGTGGAGGTTGTATTCTTCATTTGTTGGATGCATTTGGACTCCACGCGTGGGTCGCGACATCTTCTAGAGAGGACACAATCTTGTTTTTTAGGACGATTTACTTTCTGTTGGATAAGACACCGTCTTGTTTGTGAGGACGATTTACAGTTCCACATATATAGTGATCCACACAGTTCATCTGGGACAATATAAAGGTTTGTTAGAGCCAAAAAGGGAGCTACAGTCCATATTGACACCTACAGGAATCTACTGCAGCTTTGTTGGGAAATCTTCTTGTTACGACTATGAATAACGTTTGTGGGTAGTGAAGAAGGGAATTGCAGCATAATAACGAGAAGAAGACAATGTGGGTCGTTTTGAGGAGTAGGGAAGGGAAGACACCAAAGCTCACTTCCATAAATCATTGTGCTACATGAAGCTACAGGTTAGAGTTAAAGTAATTTCAGATTTGCTTGTCCACCTTTGAACTATTGTTACAGTAATTGCAAACTAAAAGTAATAAGAATATGATATTTAGGGTTTATTTTACTTGTTATTTATGCAAAGCAATCTCTATTACATTTACTGTTCACTGTTAGCACTACGATAATCAAGATATGAATATTATACTCAATATACACATATGATGGGGCTGATTTGTGTACAGACTTCAAAACCCTTGAGATCTGAAACAAAATCTCTGTGTTAAACAACTTTCCGCACTGTCTAACTTTCTTCCGTAGCGGAATTCTAGGTTTCCACACGTTCCCTTTCGCAGTGTAATTCTTTCTGGAAGGCGGGAATCGGAAGTCGGCTTTTCGACTTTGGAAACTTCCGAAAAAAGAGTTTTCGTACAACGCTTCTTCCCCGCCGTCGATCTCGATCGTTGATCTATCAATTTTGCGGCCAGCTTGAGTGTTCGTACAACTTACCTTTTCAGGTAGCGAAATGGATTTCTGATCGTTCGATCAATGTCCCCATCAAATCAACGATGGATTCCAAAATTTATTAAGCACATTCCATAGAATATCGCACACATGAAAAGTTTTTCAAATCCTGCAACTTCTCCTGTCGATATCACTATAAACCGTTGATATTCCCCACAATCGATCCCCACACTACGATCTTGTTTTATTTGAGTGACTGGTTAAGGTTTAACCCTCTACAAAGCTTCACTTAATTGATCACTGACATGATCAATTCTTCTCTGCAATTCGGCAAATATGGAAATCCAAAGCCATAGTTATTAGATACAGGGTTATATGGAGTGAATGCGGGACGAATTCATACTTCTACAGAACTATATGAAGACATGAAATCCATCAAAACCACATGCAGAGTCTAATCCTCTGTTCTTTATTCAATTCACCGGAAATTCAAATACACATAGAGAATTCTACTTGTTCACTCCTCGCTCAGTCTTCTATGCACCTCTCATTCGTCCATTCATGCTATGTGGAATTTCTCTCCCTCTCAAGCTCTATGAGCTAATAAAATCTTCTTTGAGCTATCCTCTAACCTCTATGACCTATCCTAAGCTCTGTGAGCTAACCTAAGGTTCTCGGAGCCAACAAGCTCTATAAGCTAACTAAGCTGCTAAGAAAATAACTCGAACTTATTTAAATACAAGAGGATTCTATTTCCAGATCCTATAATAAAGGAGTACAATACTTATTGATCTCTGCTAACCCTATGACTCACAACTAACTCAATCCTAACTATTACATGTGGAAAAGGATCTAGTTTCCTTATCCATTTTATTCAGATTTTACAAAATAAAGCAAATTACAAATGTATGAGACCCTAGGTCTCTTAAGAGTTCCATTTACCTTTTGAAGTCATGAATGATTTCGCCCTCTTGAGCCTATGCTCCTACATCAACATATCAGCAGTACATTGAATACAAAAACCAACTAAGACTATTTGGGACAACTCAATGGTATTTTTGACAAGTGTTTTTATGAAATCACTTAACCAAATTACATAAGCAAATAAGCCAAAAAAATCAGCAGGATCTGATGGGGGTCATTACAGTTTACTATTCAAAGCATACCCCCCTTGTATAAAAATCGAACCCTCTCACTTCCTTTATATAAATATTTTCCATTGGTCACTTTCTCATCATGTTGAGTGGAGATGATAACTATGTGAATGTGCAGAGGAACCATGCACCACTCTCATTTTTGAACTCAATGGTTACTTGTGTTTTTCCATCAGGCCTCAACCAGAAGTAGGTTCCATTCTTTCTGACCTCTGTGAGCTTTTCTCCCATATTGGTAGCCAGCAAATGGGTGAGAGGCAATCAACTCAGGGGTTTCATTAGTTGCATAAATAGTCCAATAAAGGGTAGCAACCCACATACTAGACCTCACACAGACTGCCATCCATACTAACAGATCACGACCTAGTCAAGCAGTGCACAATTATGCTGCCAAAAAATTTACACACCCTCACGACACCCTTAGTAACCCACAGTAGGTCATGGTACCCTCATAAACAAGATTGGGACACTTAACAGTCCTCAAGGAAATTTTAGCCAGTCACGATAGTCCTGGCAGGCTTAAGACATGTCACAACAACCCTTAGCAGGCTCAAGACAGGTCATGGTTTTCTCTAGAAAGTATTAGCAGAATTTACACATATGAAAATGACTCAAACATGAAATAGAAACTGAATATGAACCCTGTGATGAATCTCAGAAACTCGAAAAAACACTTTTCATTAACACTTCCAAGAAAGTTTACAGATCTACAATCCAAGCACAGAGGCTTCAAAAATTAAAGTCGAACCCTTCCTCCTCCGTAGAGGTTACATTTATAGTGCAATGTACCTCCGAGATGTATCTCAAAACAGGGCATCGAAATTAGTTACATTGCGGGAATCAAACCCAAAAGTAGATCCTAAATCCTAACAAACTCTAATGTGGTAGATGCGCTGTGCCCACAAAAAAATTCAGGAAGGCACGTTGTGCTGCGCATGACCAATAAAAAAGGGAAATATCGACATCTGGGGATTTTTGGCTAGCTTGATCAAAACAAAAAAATCTGAGCATAATTTTAACAGACTACGGCTGACTCAGCTGCTGGCGGGTCTTCCAGGCTGATGATTGCTCACTCTATGTATATCTTTCCATTGCTGATATGTAGGGGTGGCCATATCAAATAGCTCCTTTAGGATAACATCCAAGTCAATCAAGGGGATATGGCCAATAACAGGGAGATCTGATTTGACAATCATGAGTGTTGCCAGCAGCTCAAAGTCCTCGCTAAGTTTATCGATGATTACATATCCCTTTATCCCACCATTCATACCCTCAAAATTTTCATGGTTTAGTCTTTCCTCCTACAGTAGTTGGACATATTTTCTTTGAGGGATCAACTTCCCCTCTGGACCCCAAAACTCAGGCAACCCTTTCTGAAACAGGGGCTGGAACAATTTTTTGAACTTTTCTAACCCTTGTTGAATAATGTTAATCCTAGTAAGTGCATTTTGCAACGTGTTTTTCTTTATGACCATCCTCCTTGCTGCCACCAGAACTGATATCCTGTCAGTAATCCCCAGGGAAATTAGTTCTTCCCCAGAGGCTGAGTTCAGATCAACAATCACCTTCTGGGCCTTCTCCCTAGGACTTTGTGCTAGACTTTGATGCAGGGATTTACATCTTCTTCTTGCATCCATAGCATCATGTTTATGCCCATCCACCATGAACAAATGATTTTCTAATGAGGGCATCTCCTTTATCACTACATCCTAGAGCAAATGTTTAACCCCTTGCAGGGGAATTTGGCCTATGACCCTTTGCTGGAACCTGGGTACTTTCTCTTTCAGTGTCCTAATCTATTCAGCAACGTCTTCACTTTCCTTAGTAGTGGTCCGGTCCTTGAGCTCTTGATTGGCCTCCTTCAATTGAGTGATTTCTAGGTCCTTCAGGGACATTTCAGACATATCTTTGCTCGCCAGAGCAGTGGGTGATCTCTCCTCAAGGGTGCTATAGTCATTTAATTCATCAATTCTCTTCTGCATATTTTGCTTCTCTTCTTCCCATTTGCGCTTGTCAACCTCCAACACAACAAGGATTCCTTTCAATTCCAAAACTTCATGTTGCAATGCCTCAATCTCCCCTTCTAACTGCACGGTTTGATGAGGTAGTTGGATGTCTTTCATAGGTTTCTTTCTTTTCTTTTTGTAAGCTTGTATCTTGGCCAATGAATTAGCTGGTAAAATAGCCTACTCTATTTCCATTGGCTGCTTATATGCAAGGGGCTACTGTAAAGCGTTATGTGCTTTTAGGTCTTCCACTTGGTCCATCAGGAGTTTCACCTACAGGTTCCATGCCTTGTTTGTTTCCTTTTCCTATTTCAATTGGGTGTCAAGTTTAACCACCCTTTGTTGGGACTTGAGATGGGATAACACCTCCTTATTTATATCAACATAGATGAGATCGCTAACTCCCTTATGGGACACAATCCTATCTCGGATTGAGAACCAATCCATCGTAAACTCAACCTTTGAAACTCCTTCCTCATCAGCAATGGCTAGGTTCAGGGATTTTGTTGTAAGATTCCTGGCGGTAGTGAAAGAGACTTTGCTGCCTGATAGCTTGCATAGCTCCTTGGACTGCTTATGACTCTCAGCCTTGGATATCTCTTTGAGCTTCCCATAGGTGGTCGACATTTTCTTTTTAGTATTAAATTTCCCTTCAACAACAGAGGCAAAAGAATACTTCTGATAATTGAGTAGAGAATCCTCACTCCCTTTCTTCATTAATTGTGTGGTTCTTTAGGGTTTCTCTCTGAGTGTGTAGTGGATGGATTTCCAACCACTAGTTGCTGCGCAATCACCATCTAATTTGCAACCTTCCCCCCAGTAGGGTTTACTGAATCAAGCTCCTCCTCTATGGATGTTTTGAGGGAATCCGATTCAAAATTAAACTCCTGCTCCAGGTTGATTATGTCCTCCTCTACATCTATCCTAGGCTTCTTGCTAGGGATTTGTTCATCACATTCCATATCCTCCACCTATGACCGAGACCTTCTGCTACAACATTCATCATTTAGGGGAAAGGGAGTAGCTGGGAACATACCTTGTACTTCTTTAGGAGCCTGAATTTTCTTTGCAGGAGTCCAATCAAAATCATAGGCAAGAAAATTTACCTCCTGGGACAAGTCAGGGATCATGGAGTGAATAAAGGTTGACCTCTACATCTGGACCCTCCTATGGGAAATGATCCCCTTAGGATTGTAATTTTGAGAATGAGTCACCTGAAACTTCATGGCCTTCAAAAATTTCTCCACCTTTGGTAACACTGTTGGCTTCTTAACAACGAAGGGCTCGAAATTAATAGGGTATTTGATCCAAGGGTCCTTCCCATGCATAGTAAAATGTTCCTCATCAGCAAAAATCCTCTTCCTAATCAACTCTAGTGTGAATACTGAGGGACTTAGGTAAACTGGTAGCATGAAAGGGGAAACAGAAAAACCATATACCCTGATAACTTAATATGTCGACATTAGGAACCAATCTCCAATACTATCTTGTTGTAAGGTAGCCTTCATGTCTTCTGATATCCTCTTATCTTTAGGGTCGAATAGTCTGCAGATGTTGAGGACAATTCTGTGAATGAAAAAGGTGTAAGACCAGTCCTGGAACTTCTGGACATACCGAGGCCTGTATTTGAACACCTCTGGATCCATGACCTCAAGGGTCTGCCAGTTGGAACTGACTATGATAGCAAATAGATACATCTGGTATCTAAAGTGCTTATCCAAATCAAACTTCTCAAGCTGAGAATTGATTTCTATGACCAAGAAGTCATCGAACTTAATTCTTGATTCAGATTGAATCAGGTAAAGGAGAATGCCTTGCATTAATTCAGAGGCCATGCTATCTTATCAAGACCTAGGATTTGACTCAAGAGGGAGATGACTGATACAATAATATTAATGAACAATTTGGAGGAGAGTGGGGTGCTAAGGGTCTCTGAGGGAACTGGGGTGTTCAAAATGGTCTGGAACAATTTATTCTTGGATTCTAGGTCAGCTTTCCCGAACACCTGCAAAACCTCTGATTCAGTGAAGGGGGTCAGGGCCTGACATTAGGCTTCGGAGAGACCCAGGGTAGCCCTGATAGCTTCTGGTGTAATTTTGAAAACAACATGGGAGTGGGTATCATCTAAGACGGCCTTCCCAGTGAGGGAATAATTGGAGGCTACCCTTTGGACAATATCTAGGAAATTGGGCAATTGTTCTAATGTGAACCTTATTAAGGATGACTTTAAATTTACAAACTGTTCTGAATGGTCTCTGGAAGGTGAAAACAAAGCGTTCTAGGCATCACTAACACAAGATAACAACACATGAGGATCATAGGCATCATAAAGTCAGTCGCAGATGATCTCCTCAGTTGCGTGAAGGCTTTTTATAAATGATCCCATGGCAAAACTATTGAAAGGGTTGATAAACGATGAACGAGTACCTGGTGGTGACGGTCGACACTTCTAGAGGTTGCAGTTGTATCCAGCTAACTCGTGCTTGGAGGACGTCGGATTTTCAGGGTGGTGGGACTATTAACAGATTGTTAATGTCAAGTTGATTAGCCTTATAAACCATCGCACTCCCTAAAAGTGACCTTTGTACCTCCAATCTTCAAGTGCAATATCCAATGAGGAGGGGCCCACCAAATTTTGCAAATTTGTTTTTTATCTTCAGAGTTATATTAGTGGGTTAAAATCTTAAATATCTTGGCTTTAATATAAAACCAAAATATTATGTAATTGATGTTTGGATTTTATTATTATAAGGTGGAAGCTTGTATGGTGTAATATATGGTTGTCATGTGCTAGTAAAGGCTATTTTGGAAAGCATATTGGTGTAGTACATGAATATTCCTAACCATATATTGGAAGGAAGTTGAGATGCCAAATATAGAGGAGCCAATTTGAGAAATTGGGTTTGTTTTATTTTCAAATGGCCAAAAAAAGGAATTGGACATATTTGAAAACGAGGTATACTTTTTATATTTGATTCTTCAATATGATATTTTATAACATATGTCTTCATTGTAATTTGTAGTGGTTTTTTCTTATGTGATGTGCAAATTGGTTCTATGTAGGATGTCAAAGGAATATCAAGTTGGGGTTGAAGAATTCATAGAGTTTGCAAAAAGGCATTCAGAGGATAATAACACCACAAGATGCCCTTGTAAAAAATGTTGCAATGTTGTAGTATTGATGTTTGAGGAAGTACAATACCACTTGATAATTCATGGTGTAATAAGTTCTTATAAAACTTGGTTTTTCCATGGAGAGAGAGTTCCTACTTAGGACTATATATTTGACAAGAGCAAGAAATGCCACACAACAGAGATGCATGATTTATCTCGAGAAATTACACATGGTGATGAACACATAGTCAGATATCAATATGATAATCATAATTATGAGTTTGCAACATTGCTTACAAATGATACTGAAGTTCTGGAGAATAACGGTCATAACGAAGAAACCATGGTTGATGATCATATGGTTGAAATGGTGAATGATGCTTATCAATATTATAATGAAAATCTTGAAATGTGAATTGTGAAAATGACCAAGTAGAATCAATGGAAGAAAAAAATGATATCAATCAATATCTAAAGTTAATTGAAGATGCCAACGCACCATTGTACCCAGGTTGCACTAGTTTCACTAAGGTATCGGCCACTATGAAATTGTACAACCTTAAAGTGAGAAATGGATGGTCTGAAGCAAGTTTCACCCAGTTGTTGAAGTTGCAAAGAGAAATGCTTCCAACAGGAAATACACTTCTAGAATCTACATATGCTGCAAAAAGTTTGATTAAATCATTGGGGTTGCACTATGAAATGATACATGCATGCCACAATGATTGCATTTTATATTGGGGAAAATATGAAAAAATAAATGAATGCCCAACATGTGGCAAATCAAGATGGAAGGCTGATGCTCATTCTCAAAAGGTGCGTACAAGTGTCCCGACCAAAGTGTTGAGGTATTTCCCTATAGTGCCGAGGTTGAGGAGAATGTACAAGTATGATTTTAAACTCTTATAATGCCATTATATCATACACCTTCATGTACTACCAACCTACTAAAAAAACATCTTCTTTAATCTACGAAGTATTGCAATGTATATATGATTCTTTATGTTTTTGTTACGCTCTACATATATTTCATAGAAATGAGGTGGCATTATGAGAATGCAATTAAGGATGGAATAATGCACCACCCAGTTGATAGCCCAACATGGAAAACTATAGATTCTAAATGGCCTAATTTTTCCAACGATCCTCGCAATGTACGACTTGTAATGGAAGTGGATGGATTTAATCCTTTTGGAAGCTTGAGTAGTATTCACAGTGTATGGCCAGTAGTACTAGTCACATATAACCTTCCGCCATGATTAAGCATGAAAAGGAGCTTTTGTTTGTTGTCATTGTTAATACTCGGTCCCAAGCAACTAGGAAATGACATAGATGTTTATTTGGAACCATTGGTAAATGAACTAAAACTAACATGGGATGAAGGGGAAAGGACATACGATGCTCATTCAAGGTCATTCTTTAATATGAATGCTATATTGATGTGGGTAATTCATGACTTTCCTGCTTATGGAAATATGGCTGGTTGCACGACTAAAGAGTTTTGCGCATGCCCTATATGTGGAAAAAATACAGATTCAATGTATCTCAAATGTAGTAGGAAGTGTGTGTACATGGGACATAGGAGATATCTTCCAACAAATCATAAGTTTCATTCTCAAAAAGGACCATTTAATGGGAAGTCTGGGCATCTAATTGCACCTACAGTTGTACAAGTGTTAGATATTTTTACAGAAATAGAAGGAAGGGAAGAGAAATGGGGAAAGTCTAAAAGTACAAAAATAAAGCGAAATTTAAAAAAAGGTGAAAATTGGAAGACTGTGGAAGAAAAGGTCAATTCTATTCAATTTACCATATTGGGAGGTATGTGCACATATTAAATTAAGGCCTCAAATGTACGATGCTTGAAGGATTTCATTCTGTTTAATTGGGATATATTTTTTAGTTTTTCTTTGATGTTATAATTCATTGGTTTTTTATACGGCTAGATGCAGAAACTCTTAGTGTGTCACATTTTAGATTTAATGCACATAGAAAAAAATGTATGCAAAAGTATTTTTGGAACCCTTCTGGTTATAAAAGATAAATCAAAGGATGGGAAAAATTATCATGATGACTTACAACAATTGGGTATAAGGAAGTCACTGTGGCCAGAACAAAAAGGCAAAAAAATATTTCTTCCACCCGCATCACACACTCTTTTAGAAAATGAGAAAGAGATTCTTTGTCATGTTTTGTTCACGTTAAAGTTCCAAATGGATATATTTCAAACCCTAGAAATAATGTATCTATGAAATATCTCAAGCTTCATAGTATGAAAGCACATGATTTCCATGTTCTCATGCAAAAAATCCTTCCAGTAGCATTGCGCCATGTGCTACCAAAAGCAGTTTGAAACACCACTTGCAAGCTTTGCTTCATTTATGGTCAAATTTGTGCAAAAATGGTGGATCCAACAGATCTTGATAACTTACAAGATGATGTTGTGGAAACTTTGTGCTTACTTAAAAAATATTCCCCCCCTTCATTATTGATATAATGATACATTTGACTGTACACTTGGTGCGAGAGCTACGTTATTGTGGACCAGTTGCATATCGATGGATGTGCCCTTTTGAAAGGTCAATGAAATTTTATTAAGTGCAAATCCACATAAATTCCAACATTTTATGTGCATATAATAATAATACATTACTAGCAACTCTTTATTCATACTTTTAATTTCACTACAAATTGTGTGTTTTTTTCTAGGAACATGAAAGTTTTAAAAGTTATGTGAAAAATAATAATAGGCCCGAAGGTTGCATAGCTGAAAAATACACTGTGGAGGAATCCATAAAATTTTGTGCTGGATATGTTGAAGGTATGGAATATATTCAAAGCATTCCTAGAAAAGGCATGATGGGATTATATAAGACCCATCATTGTAAATGTAATATCATCACTTATCTATTATTCATATATTTATCCATTTATGGAGTTTCTATCCTATTTACATTGGATTTTTCAGTAAGAAACAATATTTTACTGTTCCAAAAGTCTTCCTCGAGATTTACATATATGCTTACAATTGTCTTCCTCTCTCCTAAGATACAGATCTCGCAAGCCTTTGAATTCTCATTGTAGCCAACAAACAATCACTTCCTACAAGAAGGATCCAACGTAGTCCTCTTCTCCAATGGTAAATGGATGTAAATTGGACAACCAAAGATGCATAAATGACTCATTTCCAGATTTATACCAATGAATTCCTCATATGGTGTCTTGTCGACCCCCAAAACCCTATGAAGGCACATGTTCTTGATGTGCACTACTACATTGCTTGTTAATCCCATAGAAACACTGACAAAATATAGTCATGTATCATGGCCTTAGCTACCCCTATCATAATCATGTATACTAGTCGTACAACCCTATTCTATTGTGGGTTGTAAGGAACAATGCACTCCCTCTTGTTTTTTGCATCTTTGCAAAAATTATCAAAACCATTGGAGGTATACTCACCCCCACTATCCAATCTCAAAGGCTTCATCTTCTTCCCTACTGAAGACTTCATCCTTGGTCTTCAAGAAGTGAATCCATGTTTGCGAGAGAATTCATCAATAAAGAAAAACATAGTACATGATTCTTGTGATTGATGATACTAGAATCGATCCACACACATTGAATGCACTAGATCTAGGATCCCATTAGAATTGTGCTCACTGCTTGGGAAAGTAGCCTTAGCATGCTTACCAAGCATGCACCTTCTGCACACACCTTGCTATTCAATAATGAACTTTGGAAGACTTGTGACAACCTCCCTTGAAATAGGAAACACAATGTGATGTAGGTACCCCATCCTCTTGTGTCGTAACTCACACAAGTTCTATGTGCTATGAACTAGGGCTCAAACAGGCTCACCCTGCAACCTATACAAGTTGTCTTCTCTAACCCCAATCATTTGAGTTGATCTTGGGCTAGAATCCTTCAGTCTATTGAGGACTTTATTATTCTTGAACTCTACTGTAAAGCCCTTATCTTCCATGACTGAAACTGAAAGCATATTCTTCTTGAGACTTGGAACAAATAACACATTGTTAATGTCTAAAGAGTTATCTAACAGAAGTTGGAAAGGAATGGTACCAACTCTTTCTATCAGTAACTTGCCATCATCACCAAGCTTGACCTGAACTCCAGAGTCGTGCTCTTATAGACTCAAAAACAACTCCCGAGCCAATGGCATATGTCTTGATGCTCCATTGTAAACGTAACATGCGTTCTTGGGAAATGTGCTGGAAGAGAGGCAAGAAATCCTTCTCAAACTTGGAAGCAAACTCGCTCGTTTGAGTTTCAATTGAGGTTGCTATCTAGTGATATTGCTTCCCCTTATCCTTCTTCTCTGGACATTGTGATGCATAATGGTCATTCTTAGGACATATGAAGCACTTGATTTTACTCAAGTCCTTCCTCCCTGGTTGTGAGGTCGACTCCTCACCCTTCACCTTACCCTTGTTAGGTCCTTTACCTCTAACCTCCTTCGCTTGACCAAATAGGGCATCGTCATCCCCGCCTCCATGCCTGCTTAACTTTGAATCCATCTGAGTCTCCTTCTGGATACAGTCATCCCATAATATTTCCCAGTTGAGAATATTTTCCCAAGCACAAATGCCCTAGACAAATGTTTTCCATTGTAGTGGGAATCCATTCGGTGCCATGTTTACTAATTCCTTGTCCTCAATCTTTTCCCTTACCACAAGTTGGCATGGATCTGTGTGACCTTCATCAAGTAACGGGTGACAGTGTCTGATCTAATCATCTCGACAACTCTGAGCTTGTTGTGCAATATCATCTTTTGGTTAATGTTGTTGTTCTGGTAAAAGCTAACCAAGACATCGAAGATGTCACTTATCATCTTCTTCTTGGATAAATTAGGGATCAAATTATCCTGTATTGCATCCATGATCATCTGATTGGATTTCACTTCTTTCTTCTTGTGAGATGTCAAAAGTTGTGGATCTATCAACAAAGCTACCACGTCCTTGGCAATATCCTAGAGGTCATTCTCTTCTAGTAGAAGAGTTACCCTGACTTTCCATGCTAGGAAATTCGATGCACCATCCAATCTATACTTGAACTTGAGGCTAGCTTATGCAATCTCTAAAACCCGCATTGTTGGTCCTTTTCCCACTGCTATTGATATACCATTGTAAACCCATGTATCTTTTCGCTACGGTGGGTAAATATCGTCCTTATGTTCTCAAATAAATAAATTGATATATAATTTGTGGAAGTTAAATTCTTCACATATCAGCGTTCACACGTGGTAGGAAAATGAACAACGAAGGCATAAAATAGTTTACATGTATGTACTCCAAATAACATTATCATTAAATGCTTCAAAGCTTACAAGGAAACATTCACTATTGTTAATAAATTACAGCAGTACGATACACTCAAACAAAGCAAAAAATATGCAAACTTACAAGATAAATCTGTTTTCCAAAACCGAGGGAAAATGCCCACAAAAATCGAGAAAATTTATTGCGGTCTTATAACTTGTTGTGCAGTCACCTATATGATTGTATAGATCTTCTTTGTATGGTCGTACATACCTGCCTGTACAATCGTACGGAATTTTGTATTGTTGTATGGAATCCATACAGCCTTTAGGTGTTTATCCATACACCTGCACAGACAGTTGTCTCTGCTAGCTACAACCTGAAATCTTCCTAGTAGCTCAGTCAAGCTCCTCTTTGACACTAAAAATTTGCTTCTATGTCGAGTCTTTTCACCTTCCAACCAACTTGTCTTTGTAAACAATCAGTGTATCTTTTCCCTCTACTTTAACTTGCCTTTATAATATAGTTGAAGACCTAATCTACCAAAACCCTAATCTCTTGATGAGATCGACGGTTGAGAATAGCATAAATCACTAATATTTTAAAATGCACTTTATTTAAATGAGATACTTTCACTTTATTTATTTGGACGACTTCCCACATGTTTGATACATAACATATGCATAAGTTATTGTATGAGCTACAAAACATCAATAAGGTGTAGGGTATATCGAAAACCTTAATATGATCTACGAATATGAGACCTTAACACTTGATTTGCAAACAGGGAAAGCATGGGGTATATTGAAAATCTTATCATGATATTGCTAGCGACTTATATTTGTTGGAGGTTGGTGCAACAATAACATAAGCAACCCAAGAGGGATATAGTGTTGTTAATGTTTCTACAAGGACTAATATGGTGCACAAATGTGTCAAGCATTTCAATATTTCTACGGGACAATGGAAGCGTTTTGAAGACATGATAATGAACATTGGGCATATACTATGTGGCATCAAATTGATTGGTTGTTGAGTTATTGCATAGTACTATGCTTCTTAATGAGATAATATTCAATAACCTATAGATCTATTGGTCCATGTCCTTGTGTGGGAGTGAGTCTTAACTAGCCACTAAAGAACGTGGACATGTCATGTGATGGTCAAGTTCTTTTTTAGCTCTTGATTAATCATCACAAGGTTTATATAAAGTTGTCATTAGACACAAATTTTAAAAACATTTAATCTAGGCTTTCTTGCAATTGAGATACATGTGGCCTACATTAAATATTGACATATTACATGTATTTGTTGAAAGAGAAGCACATTGGAGCATTTTAAAAGACAAAAGGTAAAGGAGACATGCTGCACAAGTGATCCAAAGGTAGTTTCAATGACAAATTAAAGATATTTTTTCTCTAACCAAGTTATGGGTTGCCTATTTTTGGAATGTTAGTGTGCATTAGCAGCACATCTTTAATACATCATGGTGATTGATTGTAAGCTTGATCCTTGTGGCAATAGTGGAGAGAACTTTGTAATAAACAAAGTGATTATTATGTGCAATAAAAAATTACCATGATGAGATTTGAGCCTAAGACAGAGGATTGAGTGGAGGTTGTAATAAATTTAAGAAGACATAGTTATTATATATATAAAGATCTTAGGTATTGGTCTACACGTTACTGAGCTTATACTTTGCATAGAATTGATACTTATAAGTGTTAATTGCAATGGCATGTATGTGATGGCATAAGCATGTATACACTTAACATTGGTCTTTAACTTATTGAGCTATATTCTACCTAGAATTAGTATTTAGAATGTACATGTCATTGCAGGTTGAACTAAAAGGGCATATTATTGTAAGCCATGATAAACACATGTATACCCCTTTATTAGTGTGACGAACAACATGGTCTAGAGTTTCCCCATGCATGTTTGCATAAGAGGTAGAAACTGGACCTTTTTAATTCCACCCAAATAAAGCCAAGTTAGATTAGCTATATGGTCTTGGGAAATTGGTTATTAGTGTACTTGAAGCCTTCAAAGAGTTAAAATGGGACTAAGAAAGTTCAGGTAATAACCCCAATATTGATGATTGATGAGTTGACAATTGTGTAACTTGTTTCCCTGTAAATAAATTGTTAACTCGTGTTCATAAAGTAAGCCATATGTTCTTCAAGATCCTTGGACAATTTATTAGCCTTAGAACTCTGTAAATAAGTGGTTATAAATGTTAAAATAATGTAAAGATTCCAAAGGATATGTTAGTTGAGGAAAGGCTCATCTATTGCATCATATTAACTCATGGAATCAATGTCAAAGATATTCAAGAGTTCAATGAACTCGTCAAGAACTTGTTGAACCATGTATGCAAAACACATCCTATCAATAATGGTTGGGTATGAATGCACTCTAATCAATAAATGTTCCTTTATAGAGATATCAACATGTTGATAACACTTTTGGGTGAACATTGCTTGAAGTGCTCTATAGGAAGACTTGGCCTAATAAAGATCAAAATAAATATTCACTAATGGGGAGTATTGAAATTTATAACTCCCACATGTCTTGTTTTATGCTATAGTCCTTAAGACTCAGAGTCATATGAGTTGGTCATGTAGTCACCTATGCTCATTAGTGTATGTCCTCGTGAATGAAGTCATTAGTGGACTTGAAAATTATGTGCATGTCTAATTGGTTGATTCAAGTTGCCATGAGTTATTTTCCAATAGAACAAGAAAGACATCATGTAATGAGTTCGTGTGGTTAAAGCGTCAACACATAATTCAACAAGGTTATGTGCATGTGGTTGTCATGAGCCTTAGTAAGTGGATGACTATGGTTGAGTGATACTCAACCAAGTCCAAGTTCAGTGAGAGTATTTTTAGGATAACGTCTTAAAATGGTTAAGATCTTTATGTAAAGATGAGTGATCCATATTTTTATGTTTATAAATGAGTGATTGAGCTGATTAAGAGATTCTCTCAACTTTGACTCTTTGTTTAAAAACTAGTTACATGTATTAGATGTCTATATATATATATATATGTATGGAATACACAATTACAATGAAGTTTTTGTTGAATAAATTCTCTCAAATTTTATTTTCAAAAAAATATTATTTTATCTTCTGACAAAAGTTTGAATGATGTCTAAGCATGGCATGCAACTTTTACCTAATCTCCTATCTAAATTTTACAATTCTACAAGTTGTTTAAAAAACATACACTAAACTTATTTCTTTCCAAGATGTGATAAAGAACATACTAAAAATATATTAATATACTTTGATTCAATCCTTTTTTTCAAAAATGAAATCAAGGTTTCCTTGTACCTAATAATATAACTTGAATAGTGACAATGCAAAACAACCTATTTCATGTTCAACTAGCTATGAAAGCTTGGATTAAATGACTACACACTCAATTTACCTTTATTTTACTTATAAAATGAAAAATTTCCTTGGATATCTTTTTAACTTTTGTAAACCCAAGGTTCATAGCTAACCTCTCCTTAGAGAATGAAAATTGAACAAGATTACTTAATCACCTACATAGGAAAATATAATATAAATGAGGTCTAACCTTTCTATCTCATTTTCATAACTTTGCCAAAAATCTTCAAAGTATTTTTTGTAGAAGGGGGAAAGAATCTTTTAAGGTTATTACAAGATAAAACTGGAACCTTACGGCTCTTCACAATCTATTTAGCATGGTTAAGTTGTGGCCAAGTGGTAAATTGATGGAATTTTACCATCATTGGAGAACACCTTTGGCAACTAAAAGCAGATAATCTGTTATCCAATAGAAGCTATAAATAGATTCTGCTAGTGGGATAGGGGGAATTGTAGGGAACTATGTCACCAACTTCAGCTGAAGAATGAGGGGCATTTCAGCTATTAAAAAAAACAATTTAGTAAAGCGGAATATCGAAATGTAATTAGTAACATATTCATAAACAAACATATAAAAAAAATCACAATATTAAATCAATTTAAAAATGGTCTATTTGGCCAGAGGTTCTATTGGTCAGTTAGCAAAGCTTTCTTATAATTCTAGATGCCAGATCGTACAAAATTCCTACTAAACTATAATATAACACACGCTATTTTATGCGGAAACGCATGCAGCAGTGCAGCATACAAAACTTTGACCTTCATGCTAACTTGGGCATCTCTATTCAAGGGTTCACAAGCCCAAAAGAAGGTTCCTTAATTAACTCTTACATACTCAGAACCTGCACCAACTCTTGACCTTACGAACTCGCCAGTCCCTGAATTGCGTGACAATATTGATTATGAACGACAAAAACTATTTCCACCACTCAACACCCTCAATCTCATCAGATGAAATCCATAAGTAAACGTTTATAGATACAAGAAATTGTTGCCCATAGAGGCCATGTATTGGAACTTTAAACTGCGGTTCCTCCACCTAGCAACTCTCTAGACTGTCAAATATGGTCAGGTTTTAAAACAATGCATCTCCAGTACAGGAACCAGTACCCATCTAGATTTATAAAATTGCTGACAAATGATGCAAACATAGAGATTTAAAATATGGACCCCCACAACGCGCAAGTTTATTTTCCAAATTGCAAGAGCAGCATTTACTCAAAACGTAGAAATTATTATATTTGATAAATCAGGAGCACCATTTCGCAGTCGTACACCAATTAAAATCTTAATAAAAAGAGACCTTGCACTATTTAGTATCTCCTCTTGATGTTCAAGGGTAAATATTAGAAAGCTAATTTTATCTGCTCACATACGCCATACTCAAAATTATTTCCACCAACACATCAGGCTCAGGGATACTTTGCATGAAGAAAACTTAAAATGTGACAGGTTAGATGTAGGTCACAATTCCTGGACCCAACTTCATGTAGTAACATCAATACAATTAGGGAATTACAAATCAAGGGCAATGCATCATTCAAATACACCCCAGCAAAGACGTGCCCGATCAATATCAGTGTGAGCAAATCCGAAGAACAAAAACAATCTCATCAATGCTACACAAGCAATGGAAACCTACAATCAGAGCCTTTTATCTCACATCAAAAGCAGTTCCATCTTGCATAGCTGTTTCAACTGTTCTCTGAAGACTACAAATTTTATCGGTTAGTTTGCAAGAGTATACACAAACTGCTTATCCTTTAGAAACTATTAAAAAAAAAGAGCTGGAAACAATCCCACCTGACTTTAAGGCCCTTCTCCATCGACCTGATCACTGAAAAATATAGTCAGTAAACTAACCACAGAAAAGATTTCCAACATTTGTACAGTTAACCACCAGGCAAAGGGATGTTGATATCAGTGTTGCGTCTTAAATCTCCTGTAGAATGCGATCCTGGCCAGCCAATGGGCTGGTACGTAGCCATGTTTTGTATTGGTTGTTGAGCAGAAGTATTGCCAACTGAAGCTCCAGTATTTTGATTCAGTGAAGGATTACCAGCGCCACCAGTTTTCCCTCCCGAGGAGTCATTCACGGCACCCCTTGAGATGGGGAGGGCAACTGATGGACTTCCTGAATACCCTGCCTGTGATTGGCCAATGGAAGGATCAGGATTCACTGGCTTGGCCTGAGCTTTTCGACCATTTGAAATGAAGCTTCCTACCACCACCTGCATGAAAGAGCAGTTTGCATAAAATCTTTTCTGAGCAAACTAACTAAATGAAAAGCAATATGTATGTCTCTAACAGTACCTGCACTGGACTGGCTGCCATTAACATTCCAGCCACCCCTCCACCAATAACACGACCATCAGGACCAGCCAGTGAAACACTCAGACCACCTGTTCTACTTCGTGTTCCACCATTCTCTGTTAGCAAGAATGAGCCTGACAGGGAGAGTATCTCAAAGCGGCCCTACACAAAGAAAGTATCAAAATTATGATTTTAAATGGTTTATAAGTGTGATTATTTTCAAAGCTTGTTCTCAATGCCATTAAATGTTCAATCCATACACTAACTCAATTATCATCCTCATTTTTCATATCAAAAGTCTATAAAAGCTCAATCTATGATCCCAAACATCTATGCATTCTCCATCTATGAAATAATTCCCATGGAATTAAACGTATTCTCTCTTTGGAGATTCTTAGGTCTGAGTTTCTGTCAAAAGATGGAGTTATGCTGTGCTTAATCCATATCATGGAAAGACTCCTTCCTTTCATTATGTTTTCTAAGCCTTTCAGCAATCTCTTATGCTTATCTTGATCAGCATGAAATTGCTGTCCACATTGATCACTACAATAGTTGCCAAAGGGTTCAGGTTTCTAATCGAAAAGTTTTCAACGGGCATCATCCTATTTCCAGCACACTGTTAAAACGTAAAGGAGCAGTCACGAAAGATGCAAGTCAAAAGAGGTGTGCATGAAAGCCAACGACAAGAAAATTGAAACACTAGACTGATACATGTTAGAAAACTGCATCCATATGTTGCTATCTGCAAGAACAAGAAATCCTGAAAATAAAAGAGGTATCATAATGAGGAATGAATTACAACAACCAGCAATTTCCTTTCATGAACAAATTTGACCTGATTTAACCCAGTACCATGAAAGATGGTCCCAGATTTTATTCAACAGATGGACTTGCATTAGAAAAATATGCATCCCAGATTTCATACTCTATTGTTTCCTCTCCAACATAAGATACAAACACAACGAATAGGGAATATCAGCCTTGCTGAAGAATGTGATATTAATTGCCACCAAAAAAGAGTTCCACTTTCCCAGAGGCAGAACTTTGGTAAATTTATTCAGATTCTGCTTCCCTTACACTAAGAAAACTAAAGCATAGGTCCTAATATAAAGATGGAAGCATTTTAGAACTGGGAGTTAACAGAAATGAGAAAAAATGCTTAAATAACCTATAGCTTTGATCCATCCAGGTCCCAAGTTACTTCAGAATAACGTAAACAGAAAAATATAAACTACTGTTGTCAAACTAATTTGGATGGAGGAGAAAGTAAATCTCATGATGAAGGCTGATGCTGCTCCATAATGCAAATTTTTAAGTTGACCTAAGATATTCATATACAAAATAGCCAATCTTTATCGCGGTATATTTGTCACTCACTAAAAGAGAACTGAAAGTGGAGCTGTACCATTTTAAAAATCAATGTCAATTCCTCATATAAGAATTGGACAAATTATGCTTTCGTTAAATACAATGTTAAGCCCAGAAAGGCATGAACCAATTCAAAGAAATGTAAAATGGGATATGAGAAAGAGGTCCCTTTACTTTACCTTTTGCCACAAAAGGGATTGCATACACAAGCAACAGTGTGAGAGAGTTGATTGATTAATTCTGCAGAATTTTTCCAACTTTTTGACTCAACACCAACATTGTAAAATGCATAAATGGCCACTTCAAATAAATTTAACTAATTTTTAGGCAAGTTCATGGCAATCCCAACATAACACCAAGCCAAGGAAAACAAAGAAACCCTAGCTCCACCAAAGATCCTCCACAAGCTAGCATCAAAACTAGCAAGGCTCCTTGGCAAGATGTCTCCTCTTCTTCTCCACTTCAACAACAACCTAGGGTTTACTCACAAAGCCCTTCATCCAATGTTAACAAGGGATAAAACACTAACCCTAGTATTCAAGATGTTGTAAAAGCTCCAAGAAACCTTAGCACTTCTGTTAGGATATTTAGACACTTAGGAGTTAGTTAAGATCAACTTGTGTAATATATCCGTTAGGTAAAAGTGTGTTTCTTTAGTATGCATTAGTATGCATTTGTAAATATTCTAATCAGACGGTCACGATATGTTCTAGACATAGAATGATCCGACGGTTCAACTTCTCTTAGATCATACCTACCATTGATCCGTGGCTTAACACCCGATTGGTCTATGATCTCTATTTAAAGAGCATAGAGGGTCCTTGGCTAGTTGATCAATTATGAGAACCGCATATAACTTTCTTTCTTTTGCATAATAAATTGCTCCAAGTAGCTATTTCGCTGGAGCCGTGGACTGTTTCTCTCTCGAGGGTTTTAACCACGTGACAAACATTGGTGTATTGATCTGTGATCTGTTTGTGTGAAGCGGCTATTCTTGGTGTTCAGTCCTTTGGGAGTACCTTGTGTACCCTAACATGGTATCAGAGCTTTTATGAAGAGCCGCTTTCGGTTTTGATCAAGATCTGGAACCGGTGTTGCCGAAACTTTGAAAGAATTTTTGGTTCTAGTTTTTCTGTGCATTTGTGGCCTATGGGAGCTGTTCCATTGCGTCCGAAGCACCGTTTCCATTGGGAAATAGTTTTCGTTTCACCAAAAACCGTTTCCGTTCGCTCCAGAAACACCCATTTCGACAAATCTGAAGGTATAATGTTACAGTGACGGATTTGTTTTATTTTTTTATAAATCTCTCATATTTTATCAGTTTATTATTAGATCTGTTATATTTTAGTCTCGGACTGTGGTTTTCCCTGACTGCGTATGATCTTTTGCCGTGCACCTTGCGCGATCGCGGCGAATCAGAAACACTAAGGGAAAGTTTTTTCTTGTCTTCTCGGCTACGTATGCTCTTTGCCGTGCACCTTGTGCGATCACGGCAAATCAGAAACAGCAAGAAAACTTGTAAACATAGAATTTCCGGGTAAACTAACCAAAATCTAACCCCATTGTGTGGAAAAAGTTTTTTTTGTTTTTTGTTTTTTTTGTGATTTGCAGGAAAAGAAAGCAAGCACGGAAAACGAGAGAGAAGAGTCGAGGGGAAAAAAAAAGCCCTCTTCCTCTTTCCATAGTTTTACGTACCTTTTAAACTTAACTCACTTGGTCCAAAGTTGCTTTACACCTTGATAAGTCTTGAGTTCAAATCTTATCAAGCTACTTTTTAGTGCATGCAATTTCTATTTTCAAGTTACATTATTGTAAAAGTGCATCTCACATTAATAAAATAAAATAAAAGTGAGTCACTTAAGTCTTTTAATTTATTGCCGTACTATTTAAAAGTACATTATTGTAAAAATGAACCTCACTTATTCTACAAAAGTGATTCACTTCAAAGCAACTTTATTGTAAAGTGATTGTCAAAGGTTGATCTTTGGAAGAGGGGGGTTCTTTTTTGTAGTTGGTCAAGTTAATATCTGTCACGTCACTATTGGGGACATCTTCAACATTTCCTTTGATCAAGCATAACTTCATCATCCGGAATCAGTTTTAAGTGTCGTTTTTTTTAAAACCGCATATTT
>LPNX011081516.1:201393-254378 GCA_001517045.1 Pseudotsuga menziesii
AACGCATGCAACTTTTTTTCTTTTGCATAATAAATTGCTCCAAGTAGCTATTTGGCTGGGGCCGTGGACTGTTTCCCTCTCGAGGGTTTTAACCACGTGACAAACATTGGTGTATTGATCTGTGATCTGTTTGTGTGAAGCAGCTATTCTTGGTGTTTGGTCCTTTGGGAGTACCCTGTGTACCCTAACAACTTCCAAGACGAGAGAGATAAGTACAAAGAGAGAGAGAGGGGGGGGGGGGTTCACTTTTCTCCTCACATCTCTCACACAAGTTCATAACTTCATAATGAATACAAGAATTTTGAAGGGACTCTCTCCTTCATATATATGAGAGGTAAGAGAGGCCAACAATAATATCTGGGCCTAAACCCTTGCAAGAAACCAAAAAAGACACAAATAGACTCACACATGTGGAAATTTATACTCCAAGGTTATATATTATTATGTTATATTTATATATACTTTTTTTATAACATTGCATTCCCCTTAGAGAAGCTTTGTCCTCAAAGCTTAGAGAAGAAAAGGCGTACGTCTGATTTTTTTCTTGAGCCATCATCTCTAGATCCTTTGTTTTAGTATTTGTGACACTTGATGAAATGAGAAAATACAAGTTACGAATTCCAAAGAAGAAATGTCGCATCGTTGCTGATGTTGTCCATCCAAGATCTATCTTCATCGGAGCTATTTTATGGCTTTGGGGGGTAGTTCTTCTCGTTTGTTGCTTAGTATATTGATTTGATGCAGTGTAGTCAGACTCGGACTCAGCAAATACTTGGCTGGCTTGGGACTCGGCAGACTCGGTGACTCCGATAAGATTGGGATAAGACTCGGCAAAGACTCGACAAAGTAACTAAAAAAATAATATATAAACATATATATTAAAAATTAAAATTTAATCTATAAGCATATAACAATTGAAAAAATTGATAAAAAGACATGTCACATAGCAATGCATTTTAACGCGAAGTGTTTTCTCACTTGAAATTACAAAGTATAATTATTAATTACAGATTATAAAAAACATAAAATTAATAAAAAAAAGATAATAAGAAAATTTCATTATTTAACAATTATTAAAAATATTAAAAAACTGAAAAAGCAAATTGTAAAAAATACATTATCATCATCCTATCCTAACCACGAGCAATCACATTTTTCAACCAAACTACTGATGGCAGCAGCATCGCCTTGCATTTATAAAATCCGAAGTATATAAGTTCAATGAAAAAAATTAAAAATTGAAAATGCTCAGACCAATCACATCCTTGGTGCTCAGACCAGTGTTAGCGACCTTCCTCAGCGCACGCACACTCCAAAATTCCAAACACACAGACAACTGATAAATTGATTATAGCTAGGGGACAAATGAGAACAACACAGGGGAATCCAAACTATTCAATGGGATGACAGTGGAGAGCAGCGTTGTTTCGGGGGCTTATTCCCTCCCCACGTTCCCTCCAAAACGCAAAAGCAACGGTCAAATAGTCAACAGAATCACGAGTAAGTGACGAGTTCAGCGAGTAAATGACGAATGTCGCGAGTAAATGACGAGTTCCGCGAGTGGCGAGTTTACCCTGCGAGTATGTCACGAGTACTCGTCTTGGAGGTAGCTCGGCAAGACTTGTGAGTATTCAAAGAGTCTAACTACACTGATTTGATGTTCTTACTTATCTGACAACATAACTCTTTTGTGTATGTTCATTTTGACCCTCTCGTTAGTCAAAATGGCATTTATAACTGGGGTGTCGATAAGGAGTTTTTGTTGTTTGTTTTTCTGCTGGATTGACTTCCTTTTGAACTGTAACGAAGACTGAATTTGTGTTTATTTCTTCTAGATTTGCGCTACTTTGTTCTCCAGTAGATTATTACTTTGAATCTTCTCGAACCTGTCATCTTGAGACTTTTTGTCCTCTTTTAACTTTTTGATTTGTTCCTCTAGTTCTTGATTAACCTTCTTTAGGGCAAAATTCTCTTCATCCTTTTCCAATGATGTTTGCTAGAGAGCTTGAATCTTCTCTTGTAACTTTTGACTGTATTGAACTTTATCCTTTGCGTTCTTGATTTGAAGTAGTGATTTCTAATTATGATCTCTTAGACGAGAGATCTCTTCATCTCATTCTTGTATGTCTTTTTCGAATTTATTTCTCGCAATTTCAAATTCCTTAGTTTGTTTGGTGGACTCCCGAATACGATCTTCCTATTTGGTATTTATTAAATCATTAAGATACTTCTTGTCATTTTCAATTTGTATTTTTTATCGTTTTCCTTGTAGTATCCTAATTCGCTTTCCAGTTTCTGTGATTGCAACTATGAGTTACCTTGCTCGTCTTTCATAATAAAATATTTACCACATATTGGACAAGAGCGATTGTCATTCTTAAAAACTGTCGGATATTGGAATTCCATTTCGCAATAAGGACACTTTGTCCAAAATTTTATTTTATATATGGAATCCATAATTTTTTAACAATTCCGCAATTGGCTTCAATGTCTACCGAAACTTGATTTCTTCTTTTTTTATAACTTCTTTGATTTTTGTCTTCCTTAACTTTGATTTCTATGACGATAGATAGTTGTCCTTTGACTTTGACGTCTTCGATTTTGTCTTCTTCCCTCGATAATAAATGGTCACACCAAAGGTGTAATATTATGTTCTTTGTAATTAATAATTGTAATTTTAAATTTCTTTACAATTATTAAATAATTATTAAATAAATATTATTATTATTATTGATACAATGTATAATAATAATAATAATAAATTATTATTAAATTTCTTTGCGAATTGTGTGTAGATTGGGTGGTTGGGAAGAAGGAATGTTACACTTCCCACCCAAGTTCAAATCTCGGGGATCAACTTTTATATATATATATGTAATGTTTTTTTTATAATAAAAAAACAAGTGTTGTTTCATAAAACAATGGGTTGATTTTTGTTTTTGTTTTTTTCCTTCTTTTTTTTTACCTTTTCCCCTTTCTTCTTTTTCTACCCCTTCTTTTTACAATTCCGAATTGGCTTCAATGACTTTTCAATGTCTTCCAAGACTTGATTTCTTCTTTTTTATATCTTCTTTGATTTTTGTCTTCCTTAACTTTGATTTCTATGACGATAGATAGTTGTCCTTTGACTTTGACTTCTTCAATTTTGTCTTCTTCCCTTGATAATAAATGGTCACACCAAAGGAGTAATATTATGCTCTTTGTAATTAATAATTGTAATTTTTACAATTATTAAATAATTATTACTATTATTATTATTATTAATACAATGTATAATAATAATAATAATAAATTATTATTAAATTTCTGTGTGGATTGTGTGTAGATTGGGTGGTTCGGAAGAAGGAATGTTACCCTCCCCACCCAAGTTCAAATCTTGGAGATTAACTTTTATATATATTAATGTAATTTTTTTTATAATAAAAAATAACAAGTGTTGTTTCATAATACAATGGGTTGATTTTTGTTTTTTGTTTTTGTTATTTTCCTTCTTCTTTCTTTTACCTTTTTCCCTTTCTTCTTTTTCTACCCCTTCTTTTTACATTTTTTATTTTATGACTTATTTATAAAACCACAATTTTTGGAAACCCTAGCATAATGGTTAAAAACCAATTTTCACCATGTAAAATATTAAAAATAAAGTATTATTAAATTTTAATAATCAAAATCTTTAGCCAAAAGCTGGACCAGAACGCGGCTCTGATACCACTGGAACAGAGAAACTCTATCTCTTACGGGAAAACCTAATGTAAATAAAATAAATAATCCATGTATGGATAATAAAATATATAATGCATTTACAATGGTGGGTCTTATATAAGCCCATTGTGCCCTTACTAAGAGGCATGTCTCTTGATTTAATTAATTAATGAATTATTAGCATTAATATTAATCATATTATTTATATATATATTATGTTGTATTTATATATTTTTATTCATATAATAGAAATAATCATACACCATGTGCTCCAATCTCATGAAGCACCCCCAAACATGGTGTACACACTTTCAAAGTAACCCCAAAAGCTAACAATACCTCGTTACGAGGAGAGTATTTTCACCAACACCTGTTGACTCCCTTTGTAACTCCACCAAACTTTCCATCTACAAATATGTACATGTTGCGGTCTTGGAATCGGCCCAAACATCATCCCATATAACCAAACCAAGTCCACTGAGGGTCCGTATGTGTCACCCATGTATCGATCACAAGCATGCTAGGACACGTTTGACACGTGTTTTGTACGTGTCCTAAAACGGGATGTGTTGTACGCATCCCCAAGATGTGTCCCACGTGTCTGACTCTAAAAGAACCTTTTTAATTGTATTTTCTCACTTTTAATTGCAAGGAAAATATCTCTCACAATCTCTCATTGTGCAACTGAAGGGTAAAATCGTTTTTTATATGGGATTCCAATTGTTTTGTAATCGTTCTAGTTTCCAAAACAAATTCCATGTCTATATTTCATCTTTGTATTTGTCATTTGAAATTTTTTTCACACACATATACATGTATATACAACATGTGCTCCCCATGTCTTGCTTCCGGCGTTGGTGTGTCCCATGCAAGATACTCGTATTTCCATACCCTTTACATCCCATGTTCTTGTGTCATGTGACTTAGGTACAAAACAATTCAACGTGACTAGCATATCTCCTAAAAAGTATACTCAACCTCACTAAAGATTTGGGTGCTCCTACAAGCTCCCAAGCCTTCTCAAAACTAGAAGACAACTTTAGCCTCTCATTGGAATGAACAAGTGCCATCAAACCAACAAGTAACCTGAAAAGGAAACCCTCTATCACTCACCTAGCCATAGGCTAGGGTAAGCTAGGGATATAGATTGAAGGTGTGTGCTAAGGCACTCCTCTATCACAAATCAAGCTCGCATAGGCTAGGGTAGAAGCAAGGGTCATAGATTGAAGGGTTATACCTTTCCTTGATAAATATGCATGAACTTTCGATAGCTTGGGACATGAGTTTGTCTTGCATTTTGCAGAGATTCAAGCCAATCATTTTCAAACAAAGGCCCAAGGAGATTGTGCCCAAGACTCCATTTGCCCAAGAGTTTGAAAGCACTAGTCATTTCTCCATCTCTTCAACCAAAAAATCCAAATAATATTTTCTCTTTCCTTTTTTAAGGGTTATATCACAAAATTTCATGGTAAAACTTTTGGGACATTTCCCTAAATAAGCCTAGTAAAAATTCTGGCTTTTAATTTCAAACTTTAGGCTTAAAATTTCCAAGTTTATTTCTATTTTACTTCATTGGTTTATTGCAAAAAAAAAAGATAAAAGTGACTCTAATTAGTCTTCAAATCTCATATTTCACTAAGGATTTCACACTAAAACTACCCACTGAAATTTTTGTGTTACACATCCTAAATTTCTTGCTGATTTTAGTGATTTAAATTGACCTAACTTGCATTTTTATAGTTTTGGAAATTATTACAGCAAATACCTTTAATTCCAGAAAGCTTCTAGGCCATTCTAGCATTTCAAAATTCAGGATTTGGACTCCAAAATTCTGCATTTATTTTATGGGTTATGTTACCCCTCTTTCAACAAGGGAAGAATCTTGATCAGTTTTTCTTCCTAGATGAGATCTGTGGTTGCACCAGATATCATTGGTAAGAGATTCTTCGGCCAGCACAGATGGTCTAGGTCCTTCATATGTCTAGCCAAAGACAGAGCATCACCTCCTAGTGTTATGATATCTCTAACCTTCATCTTTACTTGGCATGTTTTCTTGCATGATGGTATGTTAGCATGAGAATATTACTTGTGTGCTTTTATAGTGACTCGCATACTTCAATTATTATGTGTCTTAGTCTAATTCTGTAGTTTCATGGTAGATATCATGGTACATACTCCCCATCACAAAAGCCATGATCCCTTGTCCCATGTTGTCTAAGATAAATCTAAAGAAAAAATGAGCTAAGCAGAGGACAAAGCAAAAAAAAAGTGCAAATAAAGAAAGAACTAGAAGTCAAAGAAATAAAGAAAAAATAAAAGGATTCCAATATGAACGCGTGAGCATGGATGACCCATCACAACACTTCCTAGGCACACATATGAAAAAAACTCTTGAAAGTTAAGAATAAGACCAGCCACTCTTATGTTGATATAACATTTATTTCACAAAGACCATGTTTTCTCCCCTATGTACGTAATTCATTCCATATACCCTCACATGACTCGTAAATTAAGCCCTACATGTTAATTTAGAAGTCCCACATGTAAAAGAGTTCTAAGGATCACACAAAAGTTAGATTGGATAGGTAGACATTATTACTAACTGAATTATTATTAGAAGTATGTTTGTAACTAACATTGCCTAAGTTTGATGTTGTCTTAATTATTATTTTAATAGGGAGGATTTATTTACACGAATACTTTGGTACTTGATCGTTATTGATGGCTATTAGGCACATTATGGTGGAGCGCTACACTTGGAGGCTTTATTTCCATCACACATGTGGCATGGAGACTCTTTCAATGGATCATTTGACCTCCTATGAGATCGTCCCACATAGTTTTGAGCAAAAGCATTGATCGTTGGGCATAATTATGAGGTTGTTGCCATGTTTGACAATGTTGAGAGTAATTTGGGACCACATGTGTGGGTGTTTCAGCTCCTCCCATGGTTTTGGATATAGCTTGATGATTTTGCTCATGGTTTTGAGAAGCGCCCCCGGTTTTTGGACTTCTTTGTTAAGAATTTGACCATATCCTTTCGAGATCCCTAGGCATTTGGGACAACAAGTTACACTTTGTTGGATTGTGGACACATTCTTGAAGAAAGCCCTCACTAATTGGGAGTGGTATTGTAGTTTTACTTCCATTTGATGGTTTTGCACCTGTGGTCTTCTAAAACGTCACTTTGTTTCGCGACACTTTTTTAATAATTGCTTTCGCTTCCTCCTGAGCATCTATAATGTCTTCTCCGACTGATGAAGTTCGAAGTAGCTTCTACCTCTGTGCTTGTTGATATGTCGTCTTTCTTTTGGGGTTTTGCTAGTATTCTAATAATTGTTGGACACCCTGGTCGAGCTTTTGCTTTAGTTGAGGTTCTTCAAAATCAGCCTCTTCGTCATCATGTATCAATGTATCTAAGGCATCCTCAGTCAACTAAATGAAAGACTCATCTACTTGTTCTTGCGGCCGACTGGTCATCGGTACAACGGCTAGCTGTTGCGAGGGAATCTCTTTTGGATCAAACATGGTTATGTACAAAGAAGCTTCATACTAATCCTCAATCTCTCCATCTATAAATGGATTAAGAAAATAGACCAACACAATTTGCCAAAGTCGGTACTGTTATTATTATGGCTAAATGTTGAGCATGTTAAGCAAATATAACATTGACCGATGGGTAATAATCCAATTGTCTAGTTCAAAGTGGATATCGACAGTTTGCAATAAGTTACGTTGAACATATAGTGGAACTAGCCATCGACTACAGGCATCCCTAACAACTTGAAACCAATTCTCAACCAAAATCCTAGGCTTGGTTGATCCATTCGGCACACCCTTATAAGTAAAGATCCAATAGTTCCACAAGACTGGTGGTTGGGTGTTGGTGAGTGCTACCTCGCCGACTAAAGGGATCTTAACATGGCAATCAAGATAAGAAGGGATGGAAACCAGATTGCCTGTCTCATCTCTTCGCATTTTGCACAGTTGCCTTTTAAAATGTTGGCAACAAGATCGACCTAATTGAATAGTTTCCTTTACATTGCGACTTGCTTGATGACTTCAAGCATCTCTACCTTAACGTCGCATCGTTGATCGTAGCTAGTGAGATAGTAAGATACTATAATGGAGGCCCATTTAATGGTCGAATGTATGACTTCACTGATAATTAGTTCTTTGGAATTCTTACCTCTTGTGGAGCATTTGAATTCCTCGACTAGCTCTAGGGGCTTAATAGCTATGGCAGTTGGTTCTCCCTTGGGGGATAGACTAGCGGTGCACCTTATTAGGGAATTGTTAATTTCGATGGCATCATCTACCCAGATTTTTCCGATGCAGCATCTACTTACAATGAATTTTGTAGCAAGCTCTTTCACTTTCCCAAAACTGACAATTTGTGGACTACCGAGGTAGTGGCCAAACTTTGCAATGGCCATCAAGCTGTCGTCTGGTCCCCAATTCACTTCTCGAACTACCCATTTCTTAAATTCAAGCCATTGTTGTTCCAGTTCTGTTCATCAACTTTTGCTTTCCTAATTTTGTGCAGTCGTGCTTGCAATGGCATCGTCGATATTTCTTCTTGTCGGATTTGATGGCTCCTGTCCTAGGTTTGGGTTCAGCAAGGAGACTATTACTCTAAGGTGTCATTTCAATGAATAGCTCGTTGGGATTTCTAAGTAATGGTTGGTAATCAACTAGAATGGATGTTGATTATGCCCTTTAAATGACAAAACTTTGCCAAAAAGACTTGAGCGAAGGTGAATTTATCAACACAGTGTTCGAGAGACAATTAATGTGGGTAGGGACATGCAATAAACTCTCTCCTTGTGCATGTCAGTTATTCCACCTACTTCAAGAAACTTTAAATCAAAGTTTGCTTGGAGGCTATGTCGCTAAGTTGCACGAAACGGGGACGTGTTTCGTAAATGAGGACTCGTTGGAAACATGACCCCCCAAATTTTTGGAAACGACGAAATGCGATATATATATATATATATATATATATATATATATGAGCAAAGTTATCTAAAAAAATGAATGTGAAACATAAATCATAAATCATACATGTTGGCAAACCATTTCCTATATTGGGATCCTATTCATCAATAACACCCTATATATATATGAGCAAAGTTATTTAAAAAAATGAATGTGAAACATAAATCATAAATCATACATGTTGGCAAACCATTTCATATATTGGGATCCTATTCATCAATAACACCCTATGACTCCCTGCTCTAGGCTCTAGCCCTTGCTTCTAACTCAAATCTCAAAGATGATTCTCCAAGGACATTAGTAAACAACTCAACACCCTACAATTTTGATGAAACTTCCTAATCCAATCGTTAAAATAAGGTAGAAAAAGCTTCTCATGCTTAATAAGTGATTTTGCTTAAGTGAAGAGTACATTTATATTAAGGTCGTGACAAAGGATTTCAACGATCAACACCACCAACATCAAGGTATATACAAGGGTTGATGTGTTTGATTAAATGCCAATTCCATACCCTCATACATGATAGAAGCTAATGGAAACTTTGTAATACTGAAATCCTGGAAACTCTCAAGTCTGCTTAATTTTGAATGGGATCTAAAATTTTACCTTTTGCATATGAAGTCCGACGAAGTTGAAACCACTCTCAAACATCCTGAAACAATTAATGGCAATGTTAAAAATTTAAGTAAAAGGATAAAATAGGAAGGATAAGGAAAATGTCACTTTTAATACTACCAATTACTATTGAATAAGGTGATATTTTTAATCAACCAAGAAAAACCAATTTGGAAACGCGACTTTTCGGACCACATATGTATTGGAAACGTGTTTCCTTCCAAGGAAACGTGCTTGTCCATACAGAAACACGTTTCCATGACAAGCTACACATTTCTGCGTTTCCAACAGGAAACAGCCTAGGGACATGGGTGTTGAATTTTTAACATTAGCATGAATTCTTTAAAACTTTGCAGACTGTAAGATAACAAATGACAAGTGCAGTGGAAACATCAAGAACATCACACACATTGAACACAATAGTTTTTCACGAGGAAACCTTTAAAGGACAAAAACCCCAAAAGCATTAGTAATTCATCTTGTAAATAAGATGACTGAGTTTCTCAATAATTCTCAAACCCTAACAGGTTTGAACAATAGGCCAAAAATCCATAAAAGATAAATTTATGGAAAAATTCAAATTAGGGCTTAACGCCTTAAATTCTTTTAGATACCCAAACATCCAAAATTTGTTGCCTGGGATATTTTATTGCAGCCTTGATCTATATTGATCTGCTGCTAGCTACCCGAGTCTGTACCTGTACAGAGCTTCCTGGTAGTTATTGTTGATGCCCATGAGTATGCCCGAGCCTGTACCTGCCATCCCGGATACTGTTGTTGCTTGCCGAGCCCTCTACCTCTACCTGAACCCTATACTAGGCCGCCTGAGCGCTGCAAATACCTGCCCAGACAGTAATGGGGCTGCGCGGATGTTGGGACAGAGCTACCCAAGCTCTCTTAGAGCAAACCGAGGGTTAGGTTGTTGTCAAGATGCTGCCCGAAGCTGCCCGAGAGAAATCTGCAGCCTGACCGAGCCTGAAAGGACAGGTCGTGTGGGTTAGCAGGCTTCCCGTAAAGTCTGTTGCTTCCTGTGGATGGATCCGAGCCTGCCCGGGATGAAAAGAAGTTGCTCGTGGAAGAATGTTGGGCTACATGTGAAGACTAATAGGCTGCCCGTGAAGATGATGAGGTTTAGGGTTAAACCCTAGCTCAGATTTGATGGCTGGGATAGATAGAAGCTGAACAATATTAGGATTAGGGTTTTACTGTAACAAGTGTAGGTTCCCTAACTAGAATCCTCCATGCTAGGGCATAACCACAAAAATAGTTCTTCTCTATAAGACCAACGAAAAATCTTCCTTTTGCAACTGTAAAGTGATGAGCAAGTGTGTGTAATAATGAAATGGATTGATCTTGTTTTATAGCCTTTTGAATCACCTGTAAGTGGACCGAAACTCAAAAGAACAAAATAATATGATTTTATTCTTTGATCTTTTTTAGTTTTACCTTTAGTGGTACTAAAGGTCTTTTTGCACTTTCACTTTGACTCCTTAGTGGTCTAAGGGTCCTCATGTATTTCTGAGTTTTACCTTTAGCTTTCTTCAAGTGCCCTGTGGTCAAAACAAGTGGTCAAGGTGGTCCTTCATCCCCACTCAAAGTACATCATCATAAATAGAGAGAATTACTATTGCTTTTATCTCACACTCCATGTGACACCAAGATCGGGCACTAGGTGTCTTAACCAAAGGTAGCTAAGCCTTGGAGAAGATCACAAAGCCCACAAATTGAGTGTCAGAGTGTTTCACATGCCCAGACCCAGTCTAGGACTTATAGTGATATGCTGGTAAGAGACCAAGTGCCTCAGCCATAGGCTGCATAATTTCACTCGAGGTCAAATACTTGGTAACAAACCAAGTGGCACCATTATCTCGAAGAATGGCCCTCAACCTTAGGCTGAGTCACCCGGTACTAGACTAGTTCATCTTCCTGGTAACTGACCAGGTGCCTCCATTCAAAGAATGGACACTCGGCTCTAGGCTCAGTCTCCCAGTGCTGGACTGGTTCGACATCCTGGTCCCTGACCATATGTCTCCATACAACAGAATGGTCACTCAGCTCTAGGCTGAGTCCCCCAGTGCTAGACTGCTTCCACATCATGGTCCTTGACCAAATGTCTCCATTCAACATAATAATCACTCAGCTCTAGACTGAGTCCAACAATGATGGACTGGTTCGACATCCTGCTCCCTGGCCGAATGTCTCCATTCAACAGAATGGTCTCTCAGCTCTAGGCCAACTCCCCCAATGCTATACTGGTTCCACATCCTGGTCCCTAACCAAATGTCTTCATTCAACAAAATGGCTACTCAACTCAAGGTTGAGTTCCCCAATTCTAGACCGGTTCCACATCCTGGTCCTCGACGAGATGTATCCATTCTCCTAAGAAAATGGCACTCAATGCTACTAAAGAAAAATCGACAGTGGCAAGGATAACGTTTCCTGCAACTTTGCTGTGTCGATTTGCAATCGGTCAATTCAACTAGCGAACATACAGACTTGTTCTTCTTCTGGTCTATCGGATTGGTCGGTGGGTAAACAAGCTTGGTCGCCTTTCCAACTGAATCAGGTGTTAGTTGATTGCTTCTACGATGATGCATGTTCATTGCTAGCTAGAACAAGTCATGTGCCCCATCGACTATGATCCTAGTCGGATTCTTACTCCTAGCAATCTAACATGTTTTAGCTTCTTATATACTTTAATCTATCAATTGTACTGAGAAGTTAGTTGAGTAACCACCTATTAACTATTTACTTAAATTCTTTAATTGGCATAATCAAACTTGGGAGCACAATAGTCGACCAATGATGATACAACCACTAATCGACAAGAATGCTTTTTATGCATGATATCGTTTGAGTCAAGTGCCTATAATAACTTTAGTGAACATTCAACCCTATATTGTTTTCGATATAGTTGTTCCATTGCAATTCACTTCTTCGACAAGATATGGCCCTAGCCATGATGTTTCTAACTTCTTTGTTTTTCCCTTTATGTTGATGTCGTATAATAGGACCAAGTCTGCAACTGAAATGTTTTTAGCTTTAATGTTTTTGTCACGCCATGCCTTTTATTGTCATTTCTAAACTTCATGATGATGTATAACAATCGATCTTTGTTCCTCTAGCTTTTGTAAGTCAAATAACTTGTCATGAGTAGCGTGCAAAACATCTAAATGTCGCAATTGTGCAATTACTTGAGCATGTTGTTTGAAGTGCAAGGGAACAACTACTTCTTAATCATAGACTAATTTAAATGGTGTCTAAACTATCGAACTTTTGTAAGATGTCATGACGACCCACATAATGACTTGAATTTTAGCATCCCAGGCATTTTTGTCGATATTGCAAATTTTCCTTCATCCTTTGATAAGTGTTTTGTTGAAGGATTCTATGGCTTAATTTGACTGTGGGTGGTATGTTGAGCTCTTTTGATGATCGATCAAGAATTCTTTAGGAGGACAGGTATGGTTTTGTTGATGAAATGTGTTCCTCTACCGCTAGTTAAGGTGGGAGGGCATCCAAACCTTGTAATTACGTTTTCAAAGATTAACTTTGTTGCGACTTCACTAGTATAGACCTCACTGGTTCTATTTTTTCCAATTTAGTAACATATTCAACTGCAGTGATTCCAGGCAAGTGAATCCTCCACAGAGCTCCATGAGACAGAGCAAACCACCAAAGAGACTTAGCTATATGGCACTGATGACTGTGTTGACTAACTCTGAACCTTCCAGTTTCAAGGAGGCTGCACAACATGATGTGGCAGGAGGTTATGGTTGAGGAGTATGACTCCATCATGAAAAACCAAGTATGGGAGGTTGTGTCAAGGCCACAACAAAAAAAGGTGGTGGGATCTAGATGGATCTACAAGGTTAAGCATGCAACAGACGGAAGCGTGGAAAAATACAAGGCGCGCTTCGTGGCAAAGGGGTTTTCACAGAAGGAGGGTATTGAATAATTCTAATTTGATTTTCACTTAATGGAATCACTTTTATAAAGTGAAAAGTGAAATAAACTTAAGTGATGCCTAATCTAATGTTGGCCATTGATCTCACCAGAGGATCGCATCCATTGATCCATAGTGAGTATTAGGGTGTTTGCTTAGCCATTGAGTTAAAAGTAGATTTGGTGGAGAGGACACACACACAGGTGAGATACAGACAGAGAGAAATGAGACGAAGGAATTTCCTGAAAAGATGGAGGATCACCTATCCGACAGATTCACCAAGGCTACACGATGAGCTAGACGTCGTACAGAAGCACATAGAGGGAAGTCGTACCATTCAACAGGAGGCGCCCGTACAACCGTACGAAATCCGTACAGGCTGACGTCGGCGTCGTACGTGTTGTCCACCGATTGCACACCAGTAGCAGAAATCTTCCGAAAGCTGTCTCCTCACTTGAGAAAGTGGGAGAGGTGTGACCTTGGGGGCAAGCACAGAGCTAGGTACTATCACCTACTCCTAGCTCCTCCATTTAGGCTAACTCCTAACGAAGCCAAGGGGGGTAGTCCCTAACAAAGAGTTTTCTATGGCTCAATGTTTAAGTTAATTTTTACATGTTTCGGATGCGGATGGGTGTTATTTAGGAGTTATTTGTGATTTAAGATGATTAATGTGAAGAATTGAACACAAGACAAAGCAATCCACGTTGCTATCACCGGAACTGAAAGATAGACAAATATTTGAGAACTTCACAAAAATAGATAAAGCATTCACAGATATGATTTATAATCAAACATTCGATCGACAAATGGCCCAGATTATCAACAATGCTAAAAGATGGGCCAAGTGCCTATGGAGTCAACTTATCAGAGATGCTTCGAGTGTAAATATGTGAATCCCAAAAGATGCCAGTAAATGTTCGGTCTTGCAAGTGCTCTTGGTAAGTTTTAAGAGTTTTTACTTGTGATCTTCGCTTATTGTAACTGGATGTTCTAACCGGTAATACCTTCAGTGGCTCCATTCAAAGACATGACAAACCTGTCTGGGGTCAAAGATAAGTGTTCAATAACTTAACTACCAGTGCCTAGATTGAGTAGCCCGGCGCCCACACTTGGAATTTGCCCACATGCCTAGGTATTTATCGAACAACGCCGGTGCGTTGGTTATGGGGAAAAGTTTTAGTTAAGTTCCTCTTGTGGGGTTTAGAGATCCAATGTCGTTTCTAGGTATTCCGATCTAAGATCGGTCAGAGCATACTCTGACAGGGAGGAAAAGGGGGTTAATTAATTAAAGGGGTGCGAGTTGCGAATTTTATTAAGTTAATTAATTAGACCCTCCGATAGAGAGCGCTCTTGACCTTGTCTTATGACAGTGGTTCAAGAGACTTAGCTAATCTATGTGAAGCTAATGCAGGGATTATGCAAACCTAGGATGCTCTCCGATAGAGAGTGCTCTTCACTTGTGTTTTTGCAAGTTCAAGAGTCTTACTTATGGATTATTAATTGATTAAACAAGCACAAGATGAGATTAGTTGCTTAAACTCTCCGATAGAGAGCACTCTTGATCCACCTTATGGTGAGATTCAAGAGATTTAAGTAGTTGATTAATCTTAGAAAGATAAACAATTAAACTGGGTAATCAACTTAGAAGTGATGAATTAACAATTAATGATCTAAGCATGAGATGTAATGAATGATAAAAACTAGCACTAATCAAAGCATACACACAACACAAGCCTCCCCAAATGGGGGAGGAAGAGAGTGGGCACTTAAAAATCCCACTCAAACAAAGATATTTTATTAAACTTTATACAATGTGCCTTAAGGAACTTGATCCTTGAAAGGACTTTTCAAATAAAGGTAAAGTAACTCTACAAATATTGTAACTTGTAAAAAGGAGAATGCCCTGTATTTTTCCTTTTGAGATCTTTTATTAAACTTTGAAAAAGGAAAAGGAAAGAAGTTTGAAGAGAGTAAGAAGAACAAAGGAAAGAGAGCTGAAACAATAGAAGATGAGAGAAGGAAGGCAAACAAACTAAGCAAGAATCAAAACCAAAGAAAGGGGAAAATAGGGCAGCCAACTAAGAAGCTAAGGGACGAACAGAATTGAAGAAAACGGGGCAGCGAAAGAGGAAATAAGTGGCTGTCATAAAAAATGCAAAACATGACAGCGAACAAAAAGTAAAAGAAATGGCCAAAAACAAGGTTAAAGGAAGCCCAAAAACTAGGGCAAAAAGAGGCAAAAAATGGAAGAAAGCTAGGGCACACTAAGGCTGTCCAAAAAGAGAAAAAGGGCTGATAAAAAAGTAATAATAGGACAGCGATGAAGAAGAGGTAAAAGAGGTAAAAGAAACAAACCAAAGCGATCGGTAGAAAAGGGATTAAGAAGAGGAACAATGGGAGGTTTCTTTCAGCTTAATTCCTTAATTTTTTGTAAGTTTTCCCGCTTAGCCTGTCATAGAGAGAGAAAAAACCATCGAGCTATTTACCTGCAAAATGATGGGTTAAACAATAGAATATACTACAAAAATACACCTAGCATTTGAGCAAAATATAGGAACCTTGTGCTGCTTCAAATACCAACTAGATCTAAGAGAAAGAACACTTCCTGGATCTAGAAATGGAAGCAAGTAGATGCAAAAGATTTACTTTATAGATCAAGATACTACTTGCAAATATAAAGGTAATATAATGAGAAAATTTGACTTTAGTGTGAATGGAGAAGATGAACCACTTGGATCTTGAATCCCTGAAATCACTTTGGATCCCAATGGCATGCAGCTGCTAGGTACATATGCTTTGCTCCAAGAAGAGTAGATGCAACTTAGCTCAACCTCTTACTTGGTACAATGAAGTGATCTACAAACACAATCTTATACACTTGGCAACATGGAGGTTAAAACATGTATTATTTACTAATCAAATCTCAAAAGCGTGAAATACAGCTGAATAAAACAATGCTCTTTGAGGCTTTTGAAAGTAAATGAAATAAATAGGTAACTTGAAAGCTACAAATACCTATTCCTACGTGCTTATAAAAGCCTTCTAAAGCATGTATTAATACCCACACATTATCAAAAGCAAAGAAACTAGAACAATTTCACCTCATTAGCCGAAACATATGCACCCAGGATCCACACAGCATGAGCCTCCAAAGCCTTTCTTTATTACAAAATAGGTTGCATAAAAGCAACAAGCATTACAATATTTTACCAAAGGTTCTTTACATCAATCATCCACCCCTGATAGAGCTGAAAGAGCCTCTATTTATACAATGAGAGAGTGCTAAAACCCTAAAACCAAACCAAATAACCTAACCAGCCTGACCACCTAACAGCAGAGCCAAACCTAAATCAGCGGACCGGGAGTGAGGGGAGGCCTCCACCCAGGCAAGGCGCCCCCACTCCAACTGAAAGCACTGAAATCAACCCTCAAACAAGCCCACACGTGTGGAAGGCACAACCTACTAAGGAGGGGCATGAATGGGTGAAGGAGGCTCCTGGATGTTGGTAAAACCACCTCTTTAGGTTTGGCTGGAGTCTATGCTAGGTTTGGGAAGCCCACTGATGGTGTAAGGTTCAGTCTTCACCTCGATCAAATCACCGAACGAATGAGAGTTCTCCATCTCATCTTTAGCTGGAGATGACATGTCTGCTAATTGATAATAAATTAATTGCTCTCTTAATGATGACTAAAGCTGAGTTATGACAACTCCAAACATCACAAGTGCTCCATGAGATGTCATTTAGCCTTTTATTTCGCCGAATTTGGATTAATTTGGAGAGTTTAAATTTTCTCCAAAATAATTATTTTTTAATAAAAAATCATTTTTATCCTCAAAACTGATTTTTTTGAGAAAAAAAGGCATTATGTGTCCGATTGTTGATCTGAAAGTTGGTTCTGACTGGCTGGCTGATCAAGAATGATTTTTGGCTTAAGGTTAGAGCCTTCAATCACTAAATTCGTTGTCCGGATGACTTATTTACCACGAACGAGTTTTTTCCATTTAATTAATGGAAAAATTAACCCAAAAAACTTCGGAAAAGTAATTAAAAATTTAAAAAAAAATATTTTTTCCCAGTTCGAAAAAGATTTTTTCGAAAAAATTTTATGTGTCCAGATGATTTAGGACATGACCATGATCTATCTAAATAATGTTTAGTAGGCTTATAACACTCAGTTGGGCTCTAATAACCCCCCAAGGCCCATAATTCAACATCGGGCATTCCAGCTTTGGAGGAAGCGGGAGAAAACCTCGTCAATTATACTCGGTTGAAGGCAGAGCATAATTGTCAGGGGCAAAAAACTCCCTGGAATACCCTATTTGAGATTCTACGTCTCCGGAGACAGAACCACTCAAAAATATCCTACTAGCCCATTTTATTATAAACCCCGCGGGGCCATGGTCAAAATTATTCAAATAAAAAAGTGACTAGCCAATATTGGCTAGACAAGCAGACGGATCAACTGATACACTGGAATCAGACTTTGAACAAGTCTGTCAACCGACGGCTCCCCAGGTAATCCAAATATGGTACAAAAAAGCTGGTAACAGTATGGATCCGTACAGTTGCGTAGAGAAGGTCGTATTCCTGACGCAAGGGCAATATTGTTGCGCTTGGGGTGTGTTGGGTTACTGGACATTGGACTTGTCCAGTGTTTCTGCAGAGGTTCATTCTGCCAGGTTGGGTGATCTATCTACTGGTTGTAAAAGTTCTATATCTTCATAATATAAATTCTATATCTGACCGCTGCACCGGTTTTCCCATCTTGGGTTTTATCTGGAGGTTTCCATACCCAAAATACTGTCTATATTTATGTGATGTTGTGGACGTTTCTCAATATTTTATTTGTGCTGCAATACTAGTAAATGAAATTCATGTGTGATTTTGAGTAACAAATTAAATATACTATTTAGCCCTAGTATGGATTTTAAAGGAGAATTTACACTTCTATGGTGCAAGGGTTTGTTGACTAAGTATTTTAATCCTTGATGATCTATAAAGAAAACGAAAGGGTTACCTAATGATAATGATGTAATTTTTGCAAAGCAAAGATCACGACAAGTCCCTCACATTCCAAGTTCAAGCATGCCCTTTCCCCTTTACCCAATTTTTTACTGGCCTAGGTGTTTCAGTAGTCAATTTCATCATCGATCCATTGTGTCAATACTGCTTTGACTACAATGCCTGACGCGTCGATGTGTACGTCTAATCTCTTAAACTAATTGGGGAAACATAATATAGGTGAGTCAACCATTTTTCGTTTTAACAACTCAAAGGACTTTGCGCATTCATGATTCCATTTGAATTCAACATCTGCTTTGAGCAATTCGTCCAAGGGGAATGTAATGTATGGGTAATGTCGGATGAATTTTCTATAGTATCCTATGTGTCCTAGGAATATCATAATTTGTTTTCGGTTTATGGAGGGTTTCAAAATTGATGATAATTTTTACTTTGGACAAGTCAACTATGATTCCTTCTTTATTAAGGGCATGGCCTAAAAGGATCCCAACAAGCAAGGCAAATATCCATTTCTTTATATTTAGCGACAACTGGATTTGTCTACATCTTTCTAACATTAAATGGAGCCATTTGACATCATCTTTGAGTGAAGTCCTAAACTATATATGATCTAATCATCAAAGCAAACAACCATGGTTTTATACACATATTCCTAAAAGGCTTTGATGACTATTCTAGAAAAGACAACATATGCATTCTTTAATCCAAAGGGCATAACCTCATAAACGAAGGATCCAAATTAACAATCAAAAGTTGTTTTGGCTTAATCTTCCTCAGCTATGGGTTCTAGGTTGTATCTTGAGAATCCATCTGTTAATGAATAGCATTCATGGCCTACAACCGGGTTTTTGATGATTTCGTCAAAAAAAAGTGTGGGAAAGGAATTTGTAACGGTTACTCTATCTAGCCATCTAAAGTCGACATAGATGCAGAGCTTTTTAGGATCATGTTTCTTAAGTTGGACAACCATTGGACCAACCTGTTATCAAATATATATTGCAGTTGGGCTACCATGATGCAACATACAGATTGATCTCTTTATTTTTTCCGAGCTATTCATTCACATGGGGTTTTAGCATGGATCATTACAGCCTCAACCATTTAAGAGCCTTATCTACCAGTGTTTCATTGCCAGCACTGAGATTCACTTGTCCATTGAGAAAGTGAATAAGGTATACACCGTTACAGAGGGGCTTATAAGATGGAGACAAGTATATGGTGAGATCAGGTATATGTTTCCTCAGTTTGTTTGTTATCTATGATGTATATTAATCACCTCGGCTTGTTTTTTTAGGATGATCATGGTGACCTATGCTTATATTATATATTGATACTTAAAACTTGTGTTGAGATTGATCAAAGAGTCCGATGTTGAAGACTATTGCGAATGCAATGCTTAACACAAATGTCAGACTTTTAGTGCTATGTTGGTTCCACGTGTCACTTGCCCCCATCCAGTTTATCCATTGTTTGAGTTTTATCCCACGGCCTAGATTGGCTGAGACTTGTGAGATTGAAGATATGTTCCCCATCTTGACCCCTATGCATGATAGACACCATGTTATATGTGTCTTTGGCTATGAAGTATGTGGCTTAGCCAATGTGGCTAGGTTCACTAGGTAGTTCTCTTTCAGTCCTCAAAACAAGTACTCCTCCCAACAGTGTTGCTAAACACTAAAGCATCGAAACACATAAATGTTATATCTAAATCATGCAAAGTGTAAATGTTTAAAAAGTAGTCCGTGGCCAAATGTTTGAGAACTCATTCTTTGTATAATGTAAGGCTCATCTGCCCCCCACAGGGGAAGCAAGGTGAGGCAGACCCGTCAGGTCTATAGATGCTCGCTGGCAACAGGCCTAGGCCTTAGTCATTTACTAGAGCCCAGAAGGCTTTCTAGGGCAAATGCTTTTGTAGGTTGGCTACTATCTTATGTGAATGTGAAAGTTATTGAAAAAGGTCAATGGTCAAAGGATGAGCACTCATTCATTCTATAGTGTTCAGCTCATTTGCCCCCATAGGGCAATAAGGTAAGACTAACCTGCAAAGGTTATGTCTTTGTCATTTACTAGAGGCCAGAAGGCTTCCAGGGCACCTGCCTTTAACGGTTGACCTATATTGCAAAGTAATATAAAGGAAAACTTGATAGAGTCTAAAGGAAACAAGCCCAAGTACTTTATCCATTTGTGAGACACCACCATACCCTACTGCTATCTGGCATGCATATGTCATTTTGGTTGAGTGTATTGATTGTCATTCGGAGAGATCACATGGTCAAAGTCAGTTAGAGTCATTCCCCTTTTCCTTAGCCTTGTTTTCCATCTTCACCCAGCACTAGCATACTATTTAAACTTTGTAAGCATGGCATGCACAAAAGACTTCCAGAAGGTTCAATGATCTTCCAAAGGCACAAGTATATCTTACTTATTACTATTATTATTATTGTCACCATGATTCTAAATAACAGGATTTAAGTTGGGTTTTGATATACACCATTGGAGCATTTCTTACCTTGGATACATGCAAGATCATATTGATACAATATCTCACTTCAGATTGGCTTCTTTGACCTGGTAAACCCATTTGACCAAATCAAACACAATTCCCAAGGTAGTGACTCAAAAAACAATAGTGCATATATTTACTCCAAACATGCCCAAGACCAATACCGCGGTTTCAGTTTTCAGAGTTTGGCCTCAGATTGCACGTTCAGCGATTATTATCATTTTATTATTGGCCAAATTATATTATTATGACAGTGATTTTGGTTCTCCTAGAGCATTGCAGTGTTCCATAAGGTATGAGTAGTCACATTTACCATTATTCTATGTATCCAAATCCTCCAGTACAGTCAGGTTGGCCCAGTTCTTAGCCTGGACAAAGTTATGATGTTTTTATTCAATTTCTGAGGATGTACCACCTAAAATGAACTAGGAAATTCACTAAAAAATCGATTTGGCCTGTTGGGTAAAGGAAATGGCAGGGAAACTTCTCAGATTATGTATTTTGGCTCCCCAAAGAGTTCTTCAGCAATTTCAGTCAACATTAGGTCTGGGATTATTTTATTTTGGCTTAGCAAGTGAGGACGACCCCTAAGGGGCGCCCCTCAAATTGGACAATTGATGTATTATATTGTTATATCCTATGATTTGAGGTTGTAATGGGGCATAAGGTGAATTAAACCCCTAGTGACCCCCCTTGATGTACTATCATGTCATATCTTATGTTTTGTGTTTTCCACCTTAGGAAGGCGTCGTTGTGCAAAGTGCACCCCCCTTTGATGTGGTCACCATGATCCGTGTATTGATCCTTGTATTTGTGATCTCCACCATTGATGATGTCTTAATCTCAACCATCGGATGATAGTTAGGTAAAATGCAAACACACTCTCAAGCTATTTAAGAGAGGTGATCCCCCCATTGTAAACCATGAGCTTTGGCATTGGAACTTCTAAATAAAGAGATTTTTCTAGGATTCAATACTTGTGTATCTGTAGATGAGTTAATGTGGTGATGATTGAAACTGTCTCTCTTGCACTGAGTTATTTCGGTATAGTATCCTGTATCTTCTTGTACCCATTCCGATTTCCAAGTGAAGGAGGTGAATTGCAGAGAGGTGCAATGGTGGGCGGTCTCACCCCGACGTCGTTCTTCAGTTTGGTTTTAGCAGGGAGTGGTTGCTTCTTTATGGCTATCCATTTCCTTATCTTTTACTTCTTATTTGCAGATGTTGATCTATTTGTCATTACTTATTGGTTTTCCCTTGGTGTGGCAGGTGGAGAGGACGCTAGGGTCACCGAGCAAAGCATTTGCACCAAGATCTTGTCTGCATTTCTCATTTGATCTATGAGAAAGCAATCATCGTCATCCATGAAGGTATCTACAAGTTCCAAATAAATTTCTCAGCTTCTTTCTCTGTGTTTTATTTTTTCATGCATTTCCCATCATCCATCTTTACTGAAAACCCTCCTGTAGAAACTAGGAAAATTCACCGGACCAATTTGCACTAAGAATTTGCAAATTTGGCGATCTGGGTTTTGTCTCGCCCTCCTAGGTGTCAACAATAGACTCCATTTACCAATCTTCAGGCACTAATCTTTGGCAAAGAGAGAGCGCCCTTGTCTAACCTGGCAGCCATTTTCCCCTTGTTTCTTTTCTGGTTTTGATTGGATTTTGTTGTATCGTCTGATCTCTCATCCAATTGAGTGTGTTGAAAGCCATAATTCTTTGATTCAACCTCACCTTGGAGAATTTCCATTTTTCTAATTAAATCCCAGCGGGTCCCGAGTTGGATTCAGTGAACAAACACATTGATCCTAGATCTGATCATAATTTCATAAGTCACTGACCCATTTTGCTTGAGTAACATTTCTACCATCCTTAAACACTCGTACTCGAGCATTCCTAAAATCGTGGCGTATCCCTTAAATATAGGCTTCCTAGCTCTCACCTTATGTATTCTTTGTTGTTGGTTTGATCTGGTGATTAGCTATAGGTATGTCCTTCTAGGATAGGTTTGGGTCTCCCCCTTTGTCACTTGGGCATTCAGTGGCATAGAGCGAAGAATATCGTAACCGGCGTGACAACCATCCATCTTTTGGGGGTTAAGGTATTCGTACGTCACGACTTTGATTGCTTACTCCCTCTGCCATCCTGTATAGGATTACTCTATGGGGCAACTACAATATCCGTAATAACACGGCGCATTTTGATTGGTCGACTAGGTATATAATTCCAACAACATGTTTTCTATGTCTTTCTTAACTATGTCCTTGTACTTGAGGGATAACTTATGTGGTCTCTTCTTTATTGCTTTTGCATCTGGTAAGCGATTTATTTTGATTTCTCCCATTTCTTACACAATTCCTTTTACGTCTATGTAATCTCTAGCAAAGACATCCTAGTATTGATTGAGAAGATATGTGATTTCTGCAGTTTGTTGTTTTGATTAGTAGTCTCCTATTTTGTCTAGATAAGGTCTGTTATCTATGGAAATGTCTACTTCTTTCGTTTTGATTTCTGCATTCATCCATTCCAGTGCTTGTGATTCATCAATCTGTCGTTCTCCTTCTTTGAATTTTGTGAAGGATGGGTGGGAATCTTTTTCTCCTGGCTCTGCAATCTCTTCTTTTGCTTTGGTACTATAGTAGATATGTTCATGACTGATTTAATTGGATGTACAATATTAGGATGATCTCTTTTCCATCTAAATCCATTACCTAGGACATTTTTTTTTTATGTCTAAACAATTCAAAAGTAGACATGGTTGTTTTTGGTTGGCTACTATATTATTACAAGTCGAAATCAGTTTGTGATCGACTGGCACTTCGTCTACCCTAACCTGTCATCTTGATGGTTTAGTAAAGTTTTGCAGTTCTTGTATGGCCTCTTAGAACGCTCTTGTGCAACAAGAAATCAAAAGTCCTTAATGAAGTTGTCTCTCAGGAATTACCAATTAAATGTATCACCTCGAGCTTCTTCAATTTCGTATTATTTATTAGGTAAGTCGTCTAACGTATTTGGAAACATGTGCGGCCATACTTGTTTTTCGCGATATCCCAGACTCCTCAATTTATTTTCACAGAGCTAAATGTGGTTAATCGAGTTTTGTTCTTGTTTAAACTCTTGATATTTTTCTTTCGTTGTTAGTTTCTTCCCATCGAAGCATTCAACAAAGTATATGGAGGGTGTCATCCATGTTTGAAGTCGAGATTGTGTATCCCACTAGTAAGCAGCTTGAACTGTAAATGCTTCTTCTAGACTCTCTAGTTGTCGTTGTTGTCCAATCTTCTTTGAAACTCCATTCATATGTATTTATGGTGATTCTTGTTCTTTAAATCGGATTAGAGGTAGTTTGGTCAATTCATTACTACTCGACACAAGGGTGGGGTATTCCCGATGTTTCTTTTCAAACACTTTAGGAATGGTTGTGATAGAAAAGCACTTACGCACAAGGCGGCGAGGGATAGATTCAATAATCTAGCACTCACAGGCTTTAGCCTCATAATTTTCAATCTAGCAATCATAAAGCTTAGAATCTGAGTTTTGAGCAACTGGAATAAGAGAACCCAAGGATGGTTCTCCATTTCTATTAGGCTTGACTGAGTCTTCATTGCCATTCCGTTTGGCCTAGGTTTTACTTCAGACGAGCGGACAAGTATAATAACTTTTTTTCCTTCCACTTTTAGTTTTATCCTATCTTTATCCACAGATATGGGAGCTTTAAATTTCCTTCCTCAAGGTCGCCCGACTAACGCTGGCAATGATTTGATCCTTCCTCAGGATAAATTACTTCGAAGTCAACTTAGGTGGGCATGTGAAATGATTGCGGTGTTTATAGTTTTCAATACTCCTATAGGTTCAATTAGGCTTTGATCAGCAAATTTCAAATAAATTCCAAACTTTGAAAGCTATGGTCAACCCAGTCTTACCGAACTATTCTTGGCATTATGTTTACTTGTGAGTCAACTTCAATAAAGACCTGTGAAATATGAAACCTTTCAATTTCAAGGTCAACAAAAGGGTCACTGTCAAATTTATCTGCTTGATTTAGACGACACAAGTTTTTAGCTACTGTGCCATTTACTACATTGTTTCTTACCATGCACATTGTCTCTTATCTGCGAGCAGTAACATCTTCATTTGTATGTACTTGCAGTAATTCATTAGGTGTTTTCTTTCTGCTTTCCTTAGCATCATCTTCCACAGCTAAATCTTCAAAGATTTTTGAAGCATTGCTAAAATTTCTTTCTACTAGCTAGGGTTAGGATAATCTATCGTTTTGTTTAGAATATTTCCGATATTCAGATTATCACTCCCAATCTTAGTGCCTTATATGGTTATAACATGCAAATTACTAATATTTATGACTTCATGTTTAGGAACGCTAGACAAGAGATTAAAGTTTTTCTTCTTCATTATCTTCCCAAGTATGATGCGGTAGTCTTCTAAAGCGTGATCACCCACTCCACATTTAGTACAAAACTTGAGATGAGCTTTGTCCTTCCAAGGACAGTCTGGACTCGAATGATCTTCACTAGAACATATAAAACATCTAGACATTCTTCCTCGACCACTGGGTGGATTACATCGATTGTTATATCTTCCTCAACCATTATACCCTTCACATATACTATAGTTGTTACTTCTGGTATTTCGATCATTCTATTGATTCTGGTTGACAGCCTGTGTTTGATAGGCTGACTGACAATTTTGCTCGTTTTTCATGTTTAAAACACATTGAGTAGTATTGTGTGTATTATCTTCACGGATCCCAAAACATTTAGGCTCCTCATTCTTCATATCAAACGGGCAATCTTTCAGAGAGTGAGATTCGAAACCATGGCATATTTCACAATAATATTCAATATGAACGAATCGGGCATTTTGTCGTCTCACAGTTGACAATTATCTTTAGTGTAGCCTTCTAACATTCAAATTGTACACCATAAATCTGTATTTCATTAAGTAAGGTCACGGATAAACTTTTGCCTAATTTCAAGTTTCTTTTCCATCTTTCTATCAACGGGTAGTATGAAATAATCGTCATCAAACTCAATTTGTTAAGCTTTCTTCAAGCATCTTCATTTGTTGCAAATTCATCAAGTCGTAACGAAGCTCGGATTTTCTGCAACAGTTTTGCCACAAACCACTGTACCAGAAATATTTTTATCAATTTCATATAATATTTCATTGAGCATATCCTTCAATCTTTTGTCGTACTCTCGTATCGACTCACCTAGCATCTATCAGATCTCCTTGAGCTTCTTAACTGCAGTATGCCTAATGTCTTGCGTTTGGAAAAATACAAGAAATTTTTGCTTAATTTTTTTCTTTGTTAATTCATATACCAACTGAGAGCTCGTTTGCGAAGAGCACCAGCAAACTAAGTTATTTGTCTAGCTTTGTCGATAACACCATTGGCATCCCAAATGGTTTCACAGATAAACCGATGTCATTTGGGGTCTTCATCTCCCTCATAAAATGGATGTGAACTAGATCTTGATAAGCCATTATAACAAGATTTCTCTTTTGATTTTGAGTATCTATTAGACATAAAATACTAGACTGCAGAGTCTTGGAGCAAATGTCTCTTCATAATCAATCCCCTCTTTTTGAGAGAATCCTCTGGCTACAAATCTTGCCTTGTATTTTTCAATACTTCCATTAGCTGCATGTTTTATCTTGTAGATCCACTTGGAAGATACCACACTCTTGTTTTCTGGTTTGGGGACTATATCCCAAACATCATTCTTCATTATTAACTAGTATTTTTCCGTCATTGCTTCTACCCATTCTTTCTTTTGTCCGACTTCCTCATAACTAGAAGGTTTTTGATCTACAATATCACACATCAAGGCCAGATAGTAAGGGGTTCTTGCGGTTCTAGCATATTATGATCTTTTGATGCTTCTATTTAGAAGAGGGTGCAGCTTCTTTTCTGGGAGGTACATCCTCTTCATGTACTTCAAGCTGACACTTTCTAGATTTCTTAATAGTTGTTTCTTCATCAAATGTTACATCCCTACTAATCTCTATGTGATGGAATCTTGAAATGTAGATCCTGAAGGCTTTGGAGTCTTCACAGTATCCAACAAATATTCCCTTCTTTCCGGAAGGGTCCAGCTTGGTTCTCTTTTCTTTTGGAATGTGAACATATACTAGAAAGCCAAATAGCTTGAGATGGCTCACTTCAGGCTTCTTTCTCGTGTACATTTCTTCTGGAGTCTTGAAATCAAGGGCACTATGGGATAATCTATTCTGCACATAGACATTTGTTCTTGCTATTTCAGCCCATAGATACATAGTAATATCTTGATCATGTATCATTGTCTTCATTGCTTCCATAATGGTTCTATTCCTTCTTTCTGCAACACCATTCTGTTGGGGATTGTAGGGAGTGGTTAGTTCCCTCTTGATTCCAGCGTCTTTACAAAAGGCTTCAAACCCTTTTGAAGTATATTCTCCACCATTATCTATTTTGACTATCTTGATTCTTCTTTCTGCATGGGTCTCTATCAAGGATTTGAATTCGTTGACTTTCTCAAATACTTCATTCTTTTTCTTCAAGAAGTATATCCATGTCTTTCTTGAATAGTCATCAATAAATGTAACATAATATTCATATCCACTTAAATATGTGGAGGGCATTGGAGCAAATATATCAAAATGAATTAATTCCAACGTACCTTTAGTCTTTGTCTCACTCTTCGAAAATGGATTCTTGATATTCTTTCCTCTTGCACATCCTTTGCAAGTTCTTTACACGTCAAACAAGCTTCTTTGACTTACATCTCCTTGTCATATCTATCAACCAACGGATCATTAACTTCAATTGATATTAGTGTTTGCAGTGGGGTTGCTTCCCTGAGATCTGAATAGAAGAGGACAATAATTTTTTCCCAAACTATGGGTAAATGCAACTCCATAGGGTTCCTTAGCCAACTTCAATACGCAAGTCACGTTTGCCGATTTGCCATCTAGCTATGTACTAATGGGAAACGTCTTTGTATTGCTTTTTCCAATCGGCCTCTAAGGTGGGTTGAATATGTGTTGCAGTTGGCCATGAAGCAACATCACTATCAAAGGTGGTGGGGGTGTGAAATAACTTTGGATGTTATTCTTTTTTTTGACATATCTATTTGGGAGGGAGAAACATATTGAAAGGGATCCCTAAGATTGGTAGATGGTATAGATGAAGAGCCTTCAAATTCAAAATGAGGATAGGATCTCATCATTTCTACAAGCTACCTCTTCTTCCCTATTTCCGCCTCTCTCCTTTTGGTTAGCCTTCTCCACCTCATATTGCTCAAACTAGTATTGAAACTGCAACCTAATCTCTCCAATCATCGCTAAATCAGCTTCACATGGGGCAACATTTCCTCTAACAGCAGCCAACTGTTGTTTAATCCTATGAATGCCCCCACCTTTAATCCATTTCTTGTAATACAACTTCCCTTCAATCACACCAACATGCATCCATGACGAACCTTCTCATTTTGGGGCCACTTTAAAATGTAAATGGAGTTGGAAAGCATGTTGAACTTGGATTGTGAGACTATGAAATTCGACGTTCAAAGAAAAAACAAAAAAAAATCTTACTATTTTTGCAGCGACAGATTGACCAAAAAAACCCTTAAATTTCTAACTATCTAGAAATTTAATTAGAAAAAAAACAATGGCAGCTTGTAACTTTGTAAGTTGTGAGTCTAAGTTCAACAGTTGATAGGTCCTCTAACTCCTTCAAGATTCTGCAACAGTGCAGTCTACTCATTTGTCCTCACTACTCAGTCCCCATTGTTCTTAATTCTTCTCCTCTCAAGTATGTCCTCATTGTTGACTCCTCAATCCTCACTTAGTCTGTAGTCATCTAAGCTCATTCCTCACTACATCCTCTCAACAAACTTCACACTCCATTGTTCAGTAGTTCGACAACAACTTCACACTCCATTGTTTAGTAGTTCAACAAAAACTGCTCACTCCATTGTTCAGTAGTTCGGCAACAACTTCACAATCAACTTTTGGTTGGTAGTTAGGCTGGGCATTCAATACTTCACTAAGGATTCAATCGTTCACACTTCACTCAGCACTGTTCATTGATGGTTGGGCGCAGATTCCAGAAGTTCCCCACTACACAGTCAAGACTCTTTTGACGATTGACCACCCTGACTGTCTACTTGAGAATTCAGGACGTGACTCTCACAAGTGCGTATGATGAAGATCACAATGGTGACTAGAGATGGGGAGGTGTCGTTTTACAAGGGCATGGGGTTAGGCTTAGAGCATAATATGATAGGAATTAGATAGAAATTTTTAAAAAGCAAAAAAATATCATTTATGTTTACCTACTAAATCGCAGACCCACAAACACGTCGGATCACGTAACTCGCCCGAGTCAATTCCCAATAGCCTGAGTCGAGCGGTCCAGTACCAAACCAACCATGTTAGACACCAACTTGGACGTTTTGGTACTAAACCGACCACCCAACCCAATTTAAGTGCCAACTCAACTTGGTCTAAGGTCGACTCGATCAACTCTACCGAATCTAAGTTTGAATCAGCCGAGTTTTAAAAAAATTGGCTCCAACTACACGATGTGTGCTTGATCTTGAAAAGGAAACCATGCAAGAACCCCATAATCTCTCCAATGAACTTGTTAGCTCTGACCACCAAAAACCAAAAAAAAACACCACATCACATAAATTTTCTTCACACATCAAGCCATTGCTCATGCAAGATCTTATTCATCTCCTACCTACGTAACAAACCATCCAAGTTGGAGACCAACTCGACCGGTTGCGCACTTAATCAGCCACTCGACTTGATTTAAATGCCACTCAGGTTAATTTAGGGTCTGTTACCAGATGAACTAGCAAGGCTAGTCAGCGATAAGCTTACGAAGGAGAAAGTGACCCCTGTCACCTTAGCCACTTCTCCAAACTGATTTGGAACTTGAAACCTCCTAGGGACAGCACTAATGTAACCATGTAAGGACACTAAACACCAGGCAATATCTTCCTTGAAGAGAATCAGTGACACGTGCCTTATTGGAGTCAAATCACGAAAGGAAGAAGATAACCTATCAATTCCATAAATGCAGTTAGTACATCAGTATACCGTCGCAAAGATACAGCATTATGACGTGAGTTCAATGGCATATTAGTGTGGCATTAGTAATTATAACATCAATAATCATTCATCTTCTAATAAGTATAGATCCAAACTGTATATAGGCAGCAGTATTCTTTATAAACAGTGGATGTGCTTGGAAGCAAGGTCTGAGACGATATTTAAATGATCATTAACAGCAGTAGTATCGATGTATCCCAATGAAGGTAGCAACAACCAATATTATGTACTAAATCCAAGCTTTATGCATATGTTCATGTGTTAAATAGAAACATGACATGTAAAGCAGTATACAAAACCTTGGAATTGGGTCCCAAATAAAGCAATAGCAGCATTACAATTTCATTCCAAAATGTACTCATAATACATAAACAAAGTTGTTGACTGTTCATCCTTTAACTGCAATTTGTACTAGCAGTTACTATGCATTTAACCAACAGTTTTGTGTGATTGTGTTCAGGCGTTTAGGAGTGATATGAAAAGGACAGTATAACAGGTCGTGCACAGGGAGGGTTGCCACCGTAAGGGAAACCCTTACAATGGGTGAGAGCTTTAACTAGGTCGTGGATGGGTGAGTAAAGATCTGTACCAGACCTTTAGGAGGGGCAAACGTAATGGAACGAGATGGAGGGTGATGTTGGGGGGAGACGTGAGGATAAAGGAGGAGGCCCAAGGGACATTGGGAACAAGGGCGAAAGTTTTAGGGTTAAGGAGGGGCAGGCCAAGGGATATTAAGAAGGAGGTTGAGCGTTGCAACAGTGAATAGAAGTAGGCCCAAGGGGAAAAGGGAGGAGAAGGGGAGGTCGTGAGGTACTTTGGGGGCAGCCCTATGGCTATTTGGAGGAGGTCACAGCCCTAAGAAAGTAAAAAGGGAGGAGATAAGGTTGAAGAGAGCAGAAGCGAGGGTTTAAGGGAAGAAGAGAATGTTTTAGACAGGTCGCTAGGGCAGATTTAGGTCTTTTTTAGGGTTTATGCAGCCTATACTAACCTAGGAGCTAACTCTAATCTAAGATTTTGTAAAAGAGAAAGTGTTGGAACTAAGAGAACAAAACCCTAGCAAAACCCTAACCTAACCTAGGGCTTCTAAGTAGTGATTACCCTACCTCTAGAGAAGATTAGCCTAGGTTTACAACTAGTCCTAAAGGCCTAAGGTACTAACCCTAGAAGAACTCCTAGAAGGACACCAAGGTGCTTAAGAATTGACAAAGGATCAAGCCAAGACAAATGTAACCCTAAAGGCTACCATTCCATCCATAACATAATCATTCTTCAATCATTAATAAAGGGATATCAAGACAACTCATGTATACCTCCTTGTGCACGTGTTTAACCGACAAATCACAGCATCTCCTTTGCAAGAGTATTGAACCAAAGAAAACATCAAGAATTCATTACCAAGCCCAAAAAAAATATTCCCCAAGAGGAGGCGCCTCACTTCAAAGAGCCCTAGTAGGGTAGAATAAATGCATAGTGTTTTTTCCCACTTGTCTTATGTTAAAATGGAGTGAGGAGATGCTTATAAATAACCCCTCACACCAAACTCGGGATTAAAAACCCAAACAAAGAGCAGTCAGCAGTGCCATTGAACCATAGTACTCCTAAAGGAAGGACCAAAGGGTCCAACCATGACCACCATTGCTCAACAATACCCCTCCTAGTAGCAAAAATGTCTCTTTCTCCCTGGGGCACATCTGAAGGTGCGGGTGCGTTTGGTACAGGTGCAGCGAAACACCGGATCTAACTACGGGTCGAGTGCTCATCCCAGGAGTGTTCAAGAACCTGGAATCTCCTGGTACCTGAAGTCCTACACACACACATGTTGATCAACTTTTTAATGTATGGATGCAAAAGTGAATTTCTTCCTCTTTTCATGGGCCATTGAAAGAGTATTACTACCTAGTTGGATAAGGTTTATTCTAAGTATATGCTTAGTTGGCTCTTATTGTTAGTTTACTTGAAAAGTAGTTATTTTTAGTATATTTCCCGTTAGTTGGATTGTGCTATAGTAAGCTCTTTCATGTTGATTGCATCGAAGACAAGAAGGAAGACAAGATCCAATCTCCTTTATAGTTGTTTATTGATTGTAGGTTTCTAGTTCATCACGAGGATTGAAGCTAGCCTTGTGCAACCTCCTTTCAATGGTAACTTTTTGGACAAGGACATTGTTATCACATATATATTGCAGCTAGGCTACCATGGTGCATCATACAGATTGATCTCTTTATTTTTCCGAGTTATTCATTCAGATGGGGTTTCAGCATGGACCATTAAATCTTGACCCATTTAGAGCTTTTGTTCAACAGCAGTTCCAGATTATTTCCTTACCAGGACTGAGATCTCCTTGTCCATTGACATGATTCCAGTGGTGACCTAGTTCATTCGAGCATAGTAGCATATATGGTACACACATTACATATGGGCATATCAGATAGAGACAGGTATATGGTGAGAACATGTATATGGCTCCTTGGTTGGATTTTGCTATGTGATGTATGTTAAACACCTAAGATTGTTGTGTTAGGATGATCATAGTGACCTCTACTTATTTTGCATATATATTAATGCTTAAACCTGTGTTGAGATTGATTAAAGAGTCTAATGTTGAAGACTATTGCTTATGCCATGCTTCACACAAATCCTAAACTCTAGTGCTCTATCAGTTCCATGTATGATTTGTCCCCATCAAGCTTGAAAAAATCGCCGAAAAATCAGCAGAAATCGGCAAAATCGCGAGTTTTTCCTCAAGCCGATTTTTCGCCCAGGAAAAATCGCGATTTTTGAAGAAAAATCGCGGGTCGAGGGAAAAAAGCGCCCAGGCAGGCAATCCGCTGCCTAGTAAAGGGAAAACGTGGTTTTTTTTTTCTCATTTGGCAAATGAGCTTGTTGGAAGTGGAGGAGAAGGGCTTGAGGAGACCACCAACACCTTTGGAGGCTTTCAAACACCATTTAGCATCTCAACCAAGGATTTTTGTGGAGCAACTGTTGAAGGTATGTGCATTTTATCCATTGTTTTTCTATCTTTTCCATGGACTGTATGAAAGATTTCTTACATATTTGTTTTACTATTTCGTTGCCTATTTCTTGCATATTTCTTTGCTATTGGTTTCCATGCCCCAAAAAATGAAAAACAGTCCCAATGTAAATGGGGGTTTTAAAAAATTAGAATGGAAAATAGCATGCTTGTTTTTTTACTTCTTAGCCACTCTCTTCTTCTTATCTTTCATGGCTTAAAATCTAAATTTAGAGGTATGATTTTTTAAGCTAGAATGTTGCGATTATTTTCCAATGGAGTTTAATGTAATTTTTTTTTTTTTTTGTGCCCTAGGGTTGCATTTGAGTTGAAGGCTTGAAGCATTCCAAATTTCCAATTGCAAAAATGTCAAAGATATTGGACCCATTTTGGTAGTATGGTGAGCCTGAGGATGGCAACAATAGGCAAAATTTGACTTGCAAATTATGTGGGCGTCACATGTCGGGAGGGGTTAATAGGTTGAAATACCATTTAGCCAAACTACCTGGCCATGATGTTGCCCTTTGTACTGCAGTGACCCCAGAAATCATGAGAGCTGCCCATGATGCCATCCATGAAAAAATGAGAAAGAAGGATGAGATCGCTGCAAACAAAGCTGAGCTTGCAGCTTTTGGCCAAGCAAGAAGTTTAGTTGCATCTTTATCTACCACTATCGGTGAGGGTAATGGGAGGGGCTCCACAACTTCACCTCGTGGGAGGGCGGGGCTCACATCCCATTATGTTGGACCAGGCTCACAACCTTCTATCAAGTCAGTTATAAAGAAATCGAAAAAGGTAGAAGCGGACAGGGTAATGGGAAGGTGTCTTTATTGGAGTCACATACCTCTGAGCATTGTTAAAAACAATCCATTTTGGCAACTGATGTGTGATGCCATTGTAGTAGTTGGCCCAGGTTATAAAAGTGCCACCTTTGAGGAGTTGCGGGGCCCAATCCTTCAAGCAAAAAAGATGGACATCGGTGCTAGGTTGGCAGAGTTCCAGCAGTCATGGGAGAGCACTGGATGCACAGTCATGTCAGATGCGTGGACAGACGGTAAGGGTAGAAGCCTTATCAACTTCTTGGTACATTGTCCTAGAGGTACCATGTTTGTGAAATCAGTTGATGCATCGGCACATGTAAAAGATGCGGCACTTTTATGCGAGTTGATGGATGGGTTCATCCAGGATATTGGGGCGCACAATCTTGTGCAAGTTATTTCAGATAATGCAGCTAATTATGTGGCTGCTGGCAGGATGCTTATGGATAGGTATCCCTCTTTGTTTTGGACTCCATGTGCTGCTCATTGCATTGATTTGATGTTGGAGGATATGGGGAAAATTCCCTTTATCAAGGTGGTGATTGATCAAGCTAGGGTCGTCCCTAAGTTCATTTACAACCATGGTTTTGTTCTTAGTCTCATGAGGAGGCACACCAAAAACAAGGAGTTGAAGCGTCCTGCAATCACGCGTTTTGCCACCACATTTATTACTCTTCAGTCTTTGCTTCAATGTCAATTTGAGTTGAAGCAAATGTTTGTTTGTGATGAGTGGCGTGATTGTGCTTACAGCAGGAGAGAGGATGGGAAAACCATTGCCAAGTTGGTGTACACTGATGCCTTTTGGGAAGGAATGGAGGAAGTGAGCTCGGTTAGTGAACCTTTAGTGAGGGTTCTGTGTAATGTCCCCTTCCTTTTAGGCCTTGAGGCCCATACCGCTAACCCATGTGATTCCTGTGGGTTCGAGCGGTTACTGAGAGCTAGGGGATCAGATCAGGACTGATGCCATCCATAGAAGATCTAGGGCATCATCATTGGGTCAAGAAGGACCACTTGGGCCAAAGGCCACTTTCATGCATGACCATGCTCTTTGCATGACCATGCTCTTTTCCATGCTCCATGCATGACCATGCTATTTGCATGCAAGTCAACGGCAAATTAGAAGATAAAGTGACCTAATTAGGTCAAAGATAAGGTTTTGCGCAGTTGAACTTTATAAATAGAGGGAAAAGCAAGAGGAGAGGGCACTTATGATTATTGATTATTTTGGGAGCACTTGATAGCAGCACAGCGTGCAGCACAGCAGTTGGGGTTGGAGAGGGAGTCTTCAGCTAACAGGATTTCGGCAGTGAAACATCTGTCCTAGTCTTATCCGGGTAAGCCATACTGGTTCACCACTTGTTCTTCATTTCACTCATCAGTTATATAGTACAGGGCATAGATATTTGCAGAGGCACGGTGCAGCCGTAAGAGGGGGTTTTCCACCAGAAAGCCCTAATCAGCTATTGGGCCTTCAGATCTCAGTTTCCTTCCGAAACTCAGGCATCATTCTCATCAGCAGCTTCATACTCCGGTACCCAGTGACTATCAGATTCATCCGAGCTCATCCGAAGGATTTATCAGCCTTTCCAGACCATCAGGGGCGTGAGCAGCTGCCTCAGAGAACCAAAACGTTTTCATACTTAGAGGGCTCAGAATTGCAGTATAATCCAGGCAATCTCTCCGGCACAGCGAGGCTATCAGCCCCGTAAATCGGCGGGTCCATCGGGCACCTCCTTCCTTGAGGGCGTCACCCTTTTCTCTGTTTGTGGGCGTCTTGCTGCTGGAGCATTCACCGGAGACAGGAGAGATTAGTTCTTCTCGGATCCAGATCCAGTTCTCAGTACTTGCAGACTTCATCTGTAGCAGTTCAGCCGGTTATCAGTGGTAAGTGTGTATTCTGTCTGACAAACCCTAACCCTAATTTTTCCTATAAAATAGGGATTTTTGGCTGGCAGTCTGTAAGCCCAGTTATATCCGCATAATTGTTCAGAAATAGAAAATATCAGTATTTGGGATATTTCATTCTGCGACTTGTTGATGGTGATAAGCCCGCAATGGGCTATTTAAATGAGGCCATGGATAGGGCAAAAGAGACCATTCGGAATTTCTATGTGGGAAAGGGTACCCCAGGGCATGACAGGCACATGTTGTTATGGGAGTTGATTGATACTCGACGGACTGGGATGCTTCATTGACCCATTCATGCAGCAGGACTCTTCCTCAACCCCGCATTTTCCTACAAATGCAATTTTGATTTTGATGGTGAGGTTTTGGAGGGGCTTCTCACTTGTATTCGGAGGATGATACCTGATTATGACACTCGCAATGCAGTCGATCACAAGATAGAGGTGTATCGGGATGGTACTGGAGTATTTGGCTTTGCTGATGCAATTCGTGACAGGACAGAATTCATGCCAGGTAAATTATTAACTTACTAGACCGTTTTAACTTTTAAGTTTTCACCTTTATTTGAAAGATGAATTATGATTTATTTATATTTATTTCTTGTTTGAATTTTGGTGACATGTAGCCACTTGGTGGCGAACCTATGGTGTGAGGACACCGAATTTACGGAAATTTGCCATCAGAATCCTTAGCCAAACCTGTACAGCTTCGAGATGTGAGCGGAATTGGAGTGTATTTGAAAAAATACATGCACAGAGACGGAGAAGGTTAGAAACTTAGAACTTAGAATTTGAACAAAGCAATCGCATTTAAGTGTTTAATGCAATTTATGAATCTACGATCCTCTAGAATCTAAATTTTTTTTATTACCCTCTTACAGGTTAGAGAGTTCACACGTCTTAATGACTTGGTGTATGTTCATTACAACCTTCGCTTGTGGATGGCACAGATACAGAAAGAACCTGATGCAAATGCCATCTCCTTGGACAATATTGATATATTGTCGAAGTGGAGGGTGGAGATTGAGACTCCTATCATGGAGGAGGCACCTGCATGGCTAGAGGAGGCGCAAGAGGAGGGGCAAGTGGAGGAGGAGGAGGTGGAGGAGTAGGAAGTGTTTGGAGGCACCATGGAGGCATCGCCACCACCTTCTGCACCGCTTAATATATCTAGTCCTCCATCCATCACTCAGCGTCGAGTATTAGATGCAAGCTCAGGGCCTTCTACTGCTACTTCTAGTGCTAAGGGCAGGCCTGACAAGAGACCCATGTTATTTTCCCGTAAAAGGGGAAGAGGGCATTGATATTAGATAGCTAGATGCTAGTTTTCCTCGGATACATTTATATATGTGATGTCATTTTGTATTGTTTAAACTTTAAAGTTTAAACTTTATACACTTTTGAGTCCTTGATTGGACAACTATGATGTTTCAGACTTTCAATATCTACTATCAACTTTGATATATCGTTTTATATTTGGCATGACTACATGATGATGACATATATCAGTGCTTTCTTCATATTTATGTTCCAATATGTTTTTCTGATGTTATTATTGCTTTATATGTTTAAAATTCTAAAAAAAATGCATGTATTTTCTATTTTTTAATGTTTGCCGACTTTTGCCGATTTTTCCCGATTTTTTCGCCGATGTTGCCGAGAAGTTGTAATCAAGACCCTCGCCGACTTTTTGCCGAGGCCGACTTTTGCAACAATGGTCCCCATTAATCCAGTTCATCCATAATTGTTTTCCTCTCATAACCTATGTTGATTGAGACTTTGTGAGATTGAAGATCATTTCCCCATCTTGAACCTTTGTCCATGATAGACTCCATGTTTTTCTATGTCTCTAGCTATGAGTATGTTGCTTGGCCAGTGTGGCTAAGTTCACCGTATGGTTTATTTTTAGTCCTCAAAACAAGTGCTCCACCCAACAGTGTTTTAGGACACTAAAGCATCGAAACACATAAATGTCATATTTAAATGATACAAAGTATGAATGTTATAAATTAGTCAATGGCCAAAGGATGAGCACCCATTCCTTGTATAATGTTAGGCTCATTTGGCCCCCATAAGGGCAACAGGTTGAGGCAAACGCGTCGAGGCTATGGATGCTCGCTGGCAAAGGGGCTAGGCCTTAGTCATTTACTGAAGCCTAGAAGGCTTTCCAGGGAACCTGCCTTTGTAAGTTGGCTACTATCTTATGTGAAAATTTAAACTTGTTTAAAAAAAGGTCAATGGTCAAAGAATGAGCACTCATTCCTTGTATAATGTTCGATTCATTTTCCCCTACAAGGCAACAAGGTGGGGCTAGCCTGCAAAGGTTATGTCTTTGTCATTTTCCAGAACCCTGAGAGGCTATCCAGGAAATATTTTTCAATTTATTAACTTGCTAGAGCCCGAAGGAAACAAGTCCAAGTACTTTATCCATTGTGAGACACTGCCATCCCCTAGTGCTGTCATGCATATGTCATTTTGGTTGTGTATTTGTCATCACTCGAAGAGATTAAATTGTCAAAACCAACTAAAGGTCATCACCCTTTACTTAGCCTTGCTTTCCATCCACACCCAGCACTAGCAAATTGTTTAAACTTTGTAACTATGGCATATACAAGAGACTTCCAAAAGATTCAATGATTACTCAAAAACACTAGTATATCTTATTGGTTGTTATTATTATTATTATTGTCGCCATGATTCTGAATGACATGATTTAAGTTGGGTTTTAATATACATCTTGGAGCAGTTCTTACCTTTGATACCTACAAGTTTAAGCTTAGTTCAGCATCTCACCTTCAGTTTGGGTATTTTGACCTGGTCAACCCAGTTGACCAAGTCAAACACGGTTTCCAAGGCAGTGGCTAAAAATTCGAGAAATCTTATATTTGCTCCAGACATGCCCAATACTGCGGTTTCAGATTTCAGAGTTTGGCCTCAAATTGCATGATCAGTGATTATTATCACTTTATTATTAGTCAGTTTATATTATTATTGCAGTGATTTTGCTTCTCGTAGAGCACCACAGTGTTCCAGGGGGTATGCATAGTCACTTGTATACTCATGTGCAGTCAATTTTCACCAGTTCTAAGCCCGAATGAAGATATGATGATTCTTATGATTTTTAGAGGTTGTACCATCAAAAAATGAACTAGGAAATCACTGCGAAAATCGATTTGGCTTGTGTGGTCAAGGAAATGGCAGGGAAACTTATCCAAATGATGTAATATAGCTCTCCAGACACTTATACACCAGTTCCAATCATCAGTATGCTCGAGATTATTTATTTGGCTCACCTAGGGAGAACATCCCCCAAGGGGTGCCCCTCACCTTGGCTATGTTTTGCATTACATTGTTATATCTTCTATTTTAATGTTGTAATGACCTAGGGAGTATTAAGCCCCTATGGTGACCCCCTTGATGAATTATTATATGTTATATCTTATGTTATGATGTACTTTGACTTAGACAAGGCATCATTGGGAAAAAAGTGTCCCTCCCTTGATCTAGTCAAGTTGATCCATGTAGTGATCCATGTAAAAGCGATCTCCACCGTTGATGATGTTATAATCTCAATTGTTGGATGTAAAAGAAAGTTAGGGTTTGCATCTATCAAAATCCATCTAAAGAAAAGATCCCCCCCATTGTAAACCATCATCTTTGTCATTGGAACTTCTGAATAATGAGATTTTTCTGGGATTCAATACTTGTGTATCTGTAGATGAATGAATGTGGTGATGAATGACACTGCTTCTCTCTTCCACTGACTTATTCCGACATAGTTTTCTTATATCTTCTAGATCCATTTTGATTTGCAAAGAAAGAAGGTGATTTGGAGAGGCGACGCATTGGTAAAAATTCACCCTAGCATTCGACTTCAAATTGGGTTTTGACAGGGGGTGATTATTTCTTTATGACTCTTTGCTTCTTGATTATTAACTTCTACTTTGCAGATCCCGATTTATTTGTCATTACTTATTGGTTTTCCCTTCGTGTGGCAGGTAACGAGGCCGATAGGGTCAATGAGCAAAACGTTTTCATCAAGATCTTGTCCGGATTTTTCATTTGATCTATGAGGAAGATCATCTACATACTCCATGTAAGTTTCTCAGCTTAATTCTCTCTATTTTGATTTTCATGCATTCCCCATCATCCATTTTTACTGAAAAGCCTCTTGTAGAAAGTAGGAAAATTCACCGTGGCATATTGCACTTGGAATCTCAAAATTTGGCGATTTGGGTTTTAACGACAATCACCCAAAATCCTTTCTCTCTCTTCAATGTCACCATCAGACTAGGGTTCAAGAAGCCCTAATTTTCTAATCAAACCCTACCTTGGGCATTTCCCTATTTTTTATTCAAATCCCCCTAGGGTTCAAGGTTTGATTCTGACACCCGTAATCCAATGTTACACGGGGACGCGTCCCGGAGGGTCGGGGACGAGTTTCGGCGTTTCGGGCGTCCCGGGGACTCCGAAACTCCACCCGAAACGTTTCGGGACGTCCCCATTTTGTCGAGACGTGGGGGGACGCAGGCCGAAACGTTTCGGTGGGTGGCGAAACTTGGGGGGAATTCCTGGCGTCTCGCCCCGAAACTTGTGGGCGTTCTCCCCCCCCGAAACTCCGAAACTTCGCCGAGACTTCCTAAGGATATTTTCGATTTTTTTTTATTTTTTTTCTTAATTTAAAAAAAAAAGTTAAAAAAAATTAAATAATTCATTAAAATTATAAATTTTATAAACTTATTATACTTATATTATATAACTGATATTATTTAATATTTATATATTATTTATAAAGTTAAATTATTTATAAAGTTTTTAAACATTAAAAAAAAATCAAAAACTAAAAATAAAAAGTTTAAAAAATTTAAATAATTCATTATAGCTTGGACTCTATTTATAGACTATAGTTATTATTCATACCGCTGACTAATTCTTTGACTCTTTCCTATCTTTGAGCAATCTTAATTTACTATTTTAGTATTTAGTATTTCAATGTCTTTGACCTTTAGTGTTATTGTTTATTGTTCAGTGTTTACTAGTTTAGTCATTTTAAATTTATTGCAATTTGCAATGTCTGTTTCAAATTAAAAATTAAAACTTTAATTATTTTGTTGATGTGCAGTATCATACTATCTAGATTTTAGTATCATTGATTCATTTTCAATCACTTAAAACTTTAAAACTTAAAAGTCAAATCTGAAGATTATCAAATATGATGTGCATGTTAGTCATAGATTCATATTGATACATAATAGATTTATAAATTATTATTAATATAATGATAATCTTGATAAATCCTGTAATGTGTTTGGACTATGAATTTTGCATTTACATTGCATGGTTGCAGATTCCATAATGATGAATGTTTGTTATTGTTGGGATTTATATTTTTCATATTTTTAATATTTTTTAAATTTGTATGACTATCGCGTCCCGCCGTCCCCGCTGAATTTCTCTAAAATTTGGGGGTGGTCTCCACACGTCCCGAATGTGCGTCTCCCCGAACCCGCGTCCCGCCGTCCCCGCTGAATTTCTCTAAAATTTGGGGGTGGTCTCCACACGTCCCGAATGTGCGTCTCCCCGAACCCGCGTCCCGCCGTCCCGGAACCTTGGGAGAACATTGCCGTAATCACCTTGAGTAAACATTTCTAACACTCGGAATCACCTTTCACTCAAGTATGCCTTAAATTGTGGCTTCAATCCTTAAATCTAGGTTTTATAGCTTTTCACCTTAAGTATTATATGTTCTAGTTTGATCTGGTTATTTAGGATAGGTATGGGTCTCCCCCTTTGTCACTTGGGCTTTAGTGGCATGAGGAGAAGGATATCTCAACCGACCTGACAAACATTCCATCATTTGGGGGTTGGGGTATCCGTAGGTCACAGCTTTCGTTGTCCGTCCCATATACCATCCTATGTAGGACCAATCCAAGGGGCAACTGCAAGATTCGGGATAACCTTTTTCACACCGCTACCAGGGAGGTAGAGGCCTACCTTGGTTCAACATTTATCTTTAAGCTCTACTCGCGTTCTCTTTTCCAACATTTTTTGTGTCATTGCCCGAGAGGAAGAAGGCTTTCCTTGGTTCATTCTACGTACCTTCAGTGTCTATGAATGCTTTTAACTTCTTATCATTCATATCACATCCGATTTAAATCTGGTGATTGCATTTTCTATTGGTTAAGTCTTTACAATCACTGTAGTTTGTTACTCACCTCTCCTACGACATTATCTGTTGGTGAACACGACAATTCGTTCACCTGGCGACTCCACAACGCAACTGCACTGAGAAGCGAACTCATCCCATAAATCACAATGAACTTGAATTTATTCCTCCAATTCTTCAAGGAGATAAACGAAAATCCAACCAAGCTTAAAAAGCAACTTCTATCATGTATTGATTTCTCTAAGATATATGGGGCACCTCATCCTGTGCCAAATAGATACATTGAAAGGTTGCCTCGCTTCTATGCAAATGCAATCAAATCAATTGAATGTCACTTGGATGCTTTTTGGTGTTATATGGAATCCCTGGGTGCAGAGGATGAAGATGTCTATATGCGAGCCCTACGTGATTCCTTATGAGGCAATAATGGTTTTTGGTTATTTTAGTTAGCACCAGGATCCATCACTGGCTACAACATGTTCACTAAGTTATTACGAGAAGAATTGGGCAAAAACATTGATGAATCCATACAACCAAATAATGATTGTTTGTTCAAGGATCAATCTAATAAAGATGATCAGGGTAACCATAATGAGATAACTGGCACAACAGTAAATGTGCCTTTGACTGACCCTTCGATTCAAGAGAAAGATGATGATCAAATGTTGACCCTTCAGGATTATGACCTTGTTATTGATATAGAGGGGGGACTTGTTAGAATCTTGTCATCATTACCTCAAGAAGGAACAGATAAAGAACAAAATGATTACTATCAAGAACCATCCATAATTGATTCTCTCATCTGTGAATCCATCGAAGATCCTCGTTGCCTGGTTGACAATGATTTTGATTCAAATTGTGATCATATCCCAGAAGAAGATCAATCACATGATAATAATAATATGATTGTAAGTGAACATCCTTGTCCTAATGGTATTGATAAAATTCCTTATCCAATCCTTAATCAAAATGTGTTGGTTCAATGTGTGGATACAGACCTTGTTTCAAATCTTGCTATCATTCCTGAGATTAAATTAAAACTTTTTTCTCTCATCAATTTCCTAGATCAATTATTCTATGTCACCTGGGAGAAAACTTTCAATCCACCCTCTCGTCCCAACTTTTTCAGTCTTCTTGTATGGGTTTGTGTTTTGATTAAGCTTTTATTTTCGAAATCTTCTATCAAGAGTCTAAACATGGTCACATAATTGGAGAAAATGCGCTTCATTTCCCTTCTCAGCCATCTTTGATGAATAATATTTTTCAATTTATAAATCTTTCTTATGAGTGGTTGGAGAAGGTGTATAAAGTTCAATTTATCTTTTCTCTATTTTTGAACAACAAATGGGATTGACCTCCACCTCAGTTTCATTACATTACAACTCATCCTCACTTGGTTCTTCCATTTTTCCTGGAGTGAATAAAATTGAATGTCCAAGTAGGGTAGAGGAGAAAACAAAGAATTGTTTGGAGTAGCTGAATCATGAGCCATATCCTCTTCTTCCAAAAAGAAGGAACTAGCATTCTTTTTATGATCCTATCAGTACCTTGACGGTTGAGGTTTTCAAAACTCAATTTCCGCCTTGGCATGACTTCATTCCACATTGTTGAGATCTTTCTTTGAATTCAAACAACAAGTTATAATGCTTTCAATTTTCATTGACATTACTTCTAAACCATCTCTGCCTTGTTGGGTCATTAACTGTAATGAAAGAACAATCAATCATTTTAACAAGTGCTTACATTGAAACTGGAGATAATAATATCCTAAATGGTGGACCATAAATTCTCTGTCGATGTCTCCTACTCAGGACACGCATTCTTCATAACAATGGTCCTCATGGACTCAATCATGGAATCCCGCCCCTCATAAAAATCTGCTAGGATAGGCTGGTCTGTGTCTGCAAACCACAACAAAGAAATGAGTGGCTCGATGATCTTACTGGTAAGATCCACCCTATCCCACCAAACATCATCTAATACCGTGGCCTTCACCTTTTTTGAAGCACTTTGATCTGTCTTTCTCTAGAAAGACCAATACTCTGAAATCACCATGGAACCAAGAGCGGTAATGACCTCCCTCAACCTATTGAGCACGATAAATGAGGAAGCAAACCGAGTATCTGCAATCTTCAGCAATAAGAGATGTGTGTACTCTTTGTACATCGTGAGGACAATTGTGTGGTTTTGTACGAAGTTACGGATATGGCGTGCATCATCAATAATGTTGCCAATCCATGTCACATCTAAGGTAATGGACTTAAGTGCTAAATTCAAGGAATGGACAATGCAATGTGTCCAAAAAATGACTCTACAACACTAACAACTCAAATCATTAAAATGACCTTTCCCCTAGATGAATCTGGTGATAAATTCAAACAATGAGCAAATTAGCAATGAAAGTTGTCCAAAATGAAAATTCTTGTTGATATTTAGTTTCCACAATCATGCCAATGGCCTTGTAAGTAGGTGCATTGTCCGTAAAGATTTATACACAAGAATCATCACCTACTTCTTCAATGATTTTAATGAATAACTCACCCATAAATTGTGCATCCTTGTAATTGCAGATAGCATCCACCGCTTTCAAGAACACCGATCCATTTTGGGAAGATACCATGAAATTGATGAGTGGATCGCGTGTTGGATCCGACCATCCATTAAAAACAATACTCACTCCAGATGAGGGCCATGTTGATCTAATTGGCTCAAGAATTTTATCCACCTCCTACTTTTCCTTAACCAACAATGTGGTTCTAAGCTTCTCTAAACCAGGAGGCACATAACCAGTTGCAGCTCATTCAATGAGACTTCAACACATCTCAATAAACAATGGTGACCGTGCAACATTGAATTAGATGAAGCTGAGGTAGAAAAAGAATGCAATCGTAAGGTCCACCTCTTCTCGCCCCTCTTGTTGGAAAATCATGTCCATTCGACCACTTGAGGATGGCCTCTTTCTTGCTAGATAATGTATCACCCCTGCTAGGTCAAAATGGAGGCCGAATGCTAGAGGGTTTCCTTATGAATGGAAGAGGATCCTCATTCTTTTTCTTTCCTGCTGCTGCTACCATGCCTAAGGATTCTTGATCCTCTTTTCCCATATCCCTCCTTTCGGTAACACTCACTGCTTTACATGAAGAAATCCCACAAGAAGGAAGGGCCAACAAATGGCCCTTAACTCGATATTATGTGCTCTTAAACTCATTCTTGCAAAAATTGCAAGTCCAATACACATTGTCTGCCCACCCTAGCTTTGCCCTAGGCCCTTGTTTCCTTGTTACATACTTTTACAAAGGGTATTCTTTTCTTGCGCTTGTTGTCTAGCTAAAACAAGGGTTCAATGTAGCATGAATTCCACTAGCAACAGATGGAGCACTAACAGGAGGAGTAGAAGAGCTTGTGCGTGGAGGAATAGGAGGGGAGAAATTAGATGGGGCATTTCTTCCTTTCCTTTTCCCTTTAGCTCCTTCCCTAGCTAATTGAGACATTGTTCTTCTTGTTTGATCGTTGAACTTGCAATCCACCCTCAATGCACTTGGAAACCCTTCCAAATCCTTCAAATCTTCTTCACCTGCACAACAAACACACTTGAGAGCCCTCTCCACACTTGCAAATGATAAAAAGAATGTAAAAATTTTGATTTAAAGCAAACCTGGGCATCGTTTCTGCAGAACACGTGTCCTAAAATCCAAACACGTTGGCCAAAACACGGGACACGCGTATCCTAAATCGAGACACAAAAAAAGTGTGTGTTCGACACGCTCGGATAGTGTGTATGTGTTGGACATGCGGAAACGGGACACGTATGCCCTTAAGAATGTCTCCGATAACTTAGCTTTTCATACATTTTATAACAACAATATGGATATTTAGAAATAAAGTTTGAAACGAAGTTTTAAGTGATCATTAGCAGTTGTAGAATAATTGTTCAGAGTTTAAACCATGTCCATATATCAAAACAAAGTCAGTACATACAGTCTTATATAAGAGCGCAAAAGGTTTGAAATCAATCCTTTACTTAATACCAGTGTTACAAACATCGCCAATATATCGGCAACATCGCGATATATCGCGATGTTAACTCGTTGGCGATATATCGGCAATATATCGCCCCGATTTTTTGGTGATTTTCCCCAATTTTTTCACGATATTTGACGATTGTTTGGCGATATTTGCCGATTTTTCGCAATATTTGCCGATTTTATGGCGATATTTGACAATATTTTCGAATGTGTTGTGATTTTTTGTATTTTTCGTATTTTTAAATATTTTTGTATTTTTTATTTTGCCGATATATTAACGATGTTTGCCGACATTTTCGTCGATAATTCCGATAATTTCTTTTTGGACCCTTGGCGATATATTCGCCAACACGATATTTGTAACATTGCTTAATACGAACAAAAACTAACCTTTTAACTAATGTCTGTTTGCTTGTGTGAAGGTTTTCGAGAGTGAATCAACTAGCAGTAGTATATATAAGAAAATAGTTTTTGCAACACTTTTTTGGGCATTTAACAATAGTATTGGCATCAATCAACTCTAACATTCATAACCAATAGCAATGGCATTCCATGAAGCATTACTTTGTAGATTAAATCCGTTTACTAAGCACTATTTAGTGTTTCTTCTACAGGTCTGATTTAGGGACAACAAAGGACTAAAGCTGAGAGCCTACCTTGTCAAGGGCCTCTAAGATCTCGCTTTAGCCTCGGTTGGGCTATTTAGAAGGAAGGCAAGCTAGAGGTGAGGAATGATACCATTAGAGGAGGGGAGATTAGGGAGTGTTAGAGTAGGTGAAAGGTAGGTGAGCAAAGATAGAGAGGACAAGGGTGGAAAGAGGAGGCCCCAAGGCTGCTAGGTGACGGAAAAGGGTAAGTCTAGGCTTTTAGACCAGGATTAGGACTGTTTTAGGGTCTTTTAGGCCAAAAATTAGGTTTTATGATTTTTTATATTTTTAGGGCCTCCTTAAATTTCGCCCTCGAGTTTCAAGGGACAAATAGGGCAAGGAAAAATTGTAGGACAGGGCCAAAATTTTAATAAGGCCAAAAAACTGAAAAATTCAATTTTTTTATTTTCTAGAGTTTTTAACATAAAATTGCAGACATACTTCTAACCCTAATTCTACCATGAAAATGCAAATTTACACATGCAAATGCAAGAGAAACTAGCCCTAGATGCTAGGTTTTAAAAGAAGAGAGGTTTTGGGACAAAGGGATAAAACCCTACCCTAACCTAGGGCATCCAAGGAGTGACTAACTTACTTCTTGAGAAGCTTAGCCATGGTTTTACAGCTACCCCTAAAGTCCTAAGGTTCTAACCTAGAAGGGCACCTAAGAGGACGTACTTCTACAACAAAGGTGACTAAAAGTTAGCGAAGATTTAGCCAAGACAAAATGCAACCCTAATGGCTACCATTCAATCCATGAACAACAATCATTCATCAACAATTAACAAAGAAAGATAAAGAAAAGCTCTAAATACCTCCTTGTGCACGTGTTTAACCAACAAATCCTAGCATCACCTCTGCAAGAGCATTGAACCAAAGAAACGTCAAGAATTTGCCATCAAAAACCCAGAAAACATATTCCTCGAGAGGAGGCGCATCACTTCAAAGAGCTCTAGTTGGGTAGAATATGTGCATAATGTTTTATCCCACTTATCTCTTATGTTAAAATGAAGTAAGTAGAGGTTTATTTATAGGCTCTCACACTCATTTTACAAATATATTCAGGCCTACATGCCTTAAAATGTAAATTTGAAATTATAAAATGTCAACTTAAGATTATAACACAAAATTGTATAAAAATGGCCTAAAGTAGGCTTATAATACGCTACATGTGGTATATTTCCCTTAGGTGCCAAAAACTGTTAAAATAAGTGAATCACTCCGAACAAATGGTTGGAATGAGCTAGAAGGAGGGTGTCATGCCCCATCTAACCCCAAAAATGTTGTAAATCCCTCAACGCCCCCCCCTAAAAGCAGCAGTATGGCCTGTGAGGAAGGATGACGTTCTCTAAGGAAGGAGCCCAAGGAGAGAGAGCGCTAGCCGATTGAAGGGCCAGGAGGGTGTCTGAGGTGGCTGTGAAGGGAGACCAGGGTCTCGTAGCTGAAACAAACGCCACCCATGCAAGGAAATAAGGAGTGGGATCATGTGTCCCAGTGACCAACCCCTAAGAATCCCGAACACCAACCCCAAGGTTAAAAACCCCAACAAAGGGCAGTCGACAGTGCCATTAACCCATAGTACTCCTAGAGGAAGGACCAGAGGTCCCGGCCATGACCACCACTGCTGAATAACACCCCTCCTAGTAAAAAAATGGCCTATCTCTCCCTGGGGCACATCTGAAGGTGCACTGGGTACAGCTGCAGCGCAATAAGGTAGATCATTCATAACGCAATCTAAGTGCATGCATATAGTTTTGTTCAACTTATATGCCTAGATCTGCTTAGTATAAGCTATAAATCTTCCTTATCAATCGTTCTCCAGGCTTATAGGAGGCAGATTTGAAGGGGCAGCCAAGTACAAGTAAAGTAAAATTCTTTATTCGTTGTCCTAACAATATTAAAACAGCTCCAAGAGATCAACTTCTTTGCTGTTTTAATTAGTCTAGCTTTCCCTTGCAGATTGCTTTTAGTTGAGGCTTGTTTGCAAGTCAAACAAATGTGTTTCTTAGAGGTTCAGGTAGCAACCCTTTGGGCAATCTGTTTGATGCTGTTTTATGTCTCTTTTAGCAGGTTTCTAAACAGCCTAGAGGTAGCCCCGAAGGAGAAGCCTCCTCCCCGAAACATTCAAATCAAATTTCTCGTTTCCCAGGGAAATTTTACTCTCTTCTTTGTCTTGAGTCTTCTGATTTGTAAGCTTGACTGCTGTTCCCAGGGAAATTTTACTCTCTTCTTTGCCTTGATTCTTCTAGCAACCATCTTCTAAGAGTTCTCAGAAAGATTTTAAGAGCTCGTGACCAGCGGTTGTAAACATTAGTCCCCCGTGAATCCCCCCTGCCCCCGTGTAGTTATGGTGTGTTCATGTGGTGCATTTAAATTTGTTTTCTGTTGCTTTGCTTAGCTTAAGATTAGTTAGGTTAACATTGATCATCATCAGACCATCCCTTAAGTGCAGATCAACAAAGCAATCTTACTATCCTCCAATTTCAAACTACTAATTATCATCTAGTCTAGGTCTCTAACTTTTTACTTCTTTAGATCAATCTCTAACCGCTTTTACTTTTCTAGATTGAATTTACTAACTACAGTCTAGTCTAGGTCCTTAACAGCTTCCAAACTTTTTAGATTACTTGCTAATTCTCCTAACTCCAACTAATCGCATTTTATTTTTATAGACCAGGAACTAACTGCAATTTAAATAATTTCTAACATCTCCAACTCCATTCAATTTTAATTGGCTAAAAGGAATCTCAAACAGTGCTCCTATTTGGCATATCTCACATTTCTTTTAAGTATCGCATGTAAATGGTTCTCATGATTAAAAGCTTTATACATACAATTAACTTGACACCATATATCTAAGTACTCTTTTCATTGATTACCTCGTAGCATAATTCTACTTTCTATTCCAGGCACTAGTCCTTATTTCATTATCATACTTGTAGTGATTTCCCATATTTATTAATTTTTATAATTATAAGATGTAGATCCAAACACTTGTATCATTGTTATAACTTACATCTTATAGATTAGACCTACTTTCCAAGTACTTGTTTTATTTCATAATATCATTTTGTACTTATGGTATTTAATATTTAGAATTAAATCCTACAATCCATAGTTTTATTTCTTAGGGTCTGCCTCCCTTGGCTTTGTTCAGGAGTTGACATAAAAAGAGGGGTTGAGTGTTATGGTGACAGTTTCCCCCAACCTGAACTCCCCCCCAAGGCCAAACACCCAGTGAGTTGAAGATTTTTCTCACCCAAGTGTAGAGAAGGCGTCAACACTTTCTTCAATTAAAAGACGTAAACTAACAGTCTCATAGAATGTTTGTGACATAGTGCCTAAACTAAGTTACTTGAATAGGCTAACAGGAATGGTATACATAAATGATATGAATTTCAAAAACAATCGTAAGATGCAATCCATACTTGAACCAAGATACATAATTGTTAAGACTCTAAAATTTAAATAACCTCCAGATTTCAAAAAAAATCATACTACAGTATACAACCAAATCATTTGAATCCAAAACTTCCCATTCGCTGCATGGGAATGCTCGGGAAACACTCTAAATCAGCCCAAGAAGCACCCAGAATCAACACAAATTAGTGTTGAATCAATTCTCATTACTACAAACAATTAGTGTTGAATCAATACTCATTACTACAACCATTAAGTCTTCACAAACTTGCATACAAAGAATGAGAATCATGTCAGGCAAATAGAGTGGGGGTGCTGACATTAAAGCTGTAATTTTCAAATTTGGCAACGACCTACATTATTTCCAGTTTTATATTATATTTCTAGGGTTGTTTAAGGCCAACCTAGTCAACTCAATGTAGGCCCATAACCCCTACTTGGTGAAGCCACCCTAGCTCTTTAGTTGTGTTTAGATACATTACTCTTATTTGTATGTGTACATATTGTGATCATTCATTCATTCCTATACAAGTGATTTAATTTAAGAGCACCTTGAAGCTTTGCATTCTCTTGTTCTTGGTAGCTCTATCTTGTGCTCCCCCTTTGCTACAACATTGATGTCTTTAATCTTGCTTTCATCCTTTGCACTTTTTATATGTTACAACAGCTATGTACTTAGTAGTGCCACTGACATTTTTGTGGTAACTTTTTGGAGATAAATAAAATCATCTTATGTTATCTCTCTAGGACTTCTGCCTTTGTGTTATTTACTTCTTTCTTCATGGCGGAATTTGGGTTGGTTCCGGTTCTGTTTGATTCTTTTGCTAATACTTATGGATCTCAACTTGGTATTAGAGCAAGTGTAAACCTCACTGAGTCAATTTACAGTAGTTTTATGCCCAAACCCCTTTTACAACCAACACAATCTCGTCTTTTGCTACAGATTTATTTTCCAAATTTGCAATTAGCTTTCTAGTGTTTAAAACCCTCTTATACAGCCAACACACTTTCCTCTTTTGCTGCAGATTTATTTTCCAGAAAATGTTGGTACATTCCTATGGTTTAAAACCCCTTTTTAACACCAACACACTCCTTTTTTGCTGCAGATATGTTTTCTTCAAGATCTTGATACCACTAATTATTTGGGTCATGTTGTCACATCAATAGTAGCCGGTGCTACCATGAGTGCAGCGCAGTTTTGAGCACATTCCTGACCCAATCCTTTGCTATGTTATAAATGAGATCATCAGTTGATGAGCATTCTGATGACGATCACTCATACATTCAATGGACCCAGAGCATACACTTCTTCAGTTTCATGCCATGACAGAGGCTCATAACCCCAGATTTGATGATTGAGTTAGCCATTCTTTACTATTCAGAGCATATATGATGAAAATGCCCATGGTATATAGCGGCAGTGTTCCAGTGCCATTCAACTGTTACAGATTTCAGATGCAGGTATATGACCCAGCTTGTATATGGTTTCTGCACATAGATTATTGTTGCACTCTTTTATTTATTTTAATAGCTTGACTTGGTTTATGGTGGTATCCATTGGCGATATTCTACCTTGCTCTTATTGTTGGTCTAGAGTAGAAGTGATTTAGTTGCTTTAGTCAAGAGGTTCTTGGGTATATGTTATCGCAGATATATTGTAGCTGAGCTACCATGATGCAGCAAGCAGCATACATATTTATCTCTCTATTTTTCTGAGTTAGACATATTGATGGGGTACAGCATGGATCATCATTTCCAGCATGAGCCATTCAGAGCCTTTGTTTAGTAGCAGATACAGAGTATTTCCTTGCCAGGAATGAGATCTACTTGTCTATTGAGATGACTTCAGTGATGACTTAGTTCATTCGACCAGAGCAGCAGAGATGGTAGACAGTTCACAAATGGGCATATGTATATGGTGAGATCAAGTATATGGCTCCTTGGTAGGATTTTGCTCTCTGATGTATTCTAACACCTTTGACTTGTTATGCTATGATGATTATGGTGACCTATGCTTATATTATATGTCTAACTGGTGATCAAATTGTGTTGAGAATGATTAGAGAATATCATGTTGAAGACTATTGCTTATGCCATGCTTTACACATGTTTTTACTTTAGTGATATGTTGGTTCCATGTACCACTTGTCCTGTTGGTTCCATGTACCACTTGTCCCCATCCATTCAGCTCATCCACAATTGGCTCTTTCCCATGACCTATGTTTGATTGAGACATCTGATATTGAAGATCTGTTTTCCCCATCTTGACCCCTGTGCATGATAAACTCCATGTTTTTTTATGTCTCTGGCTATGAAGCTAAGTTGCCAGGAAACTTGGGTACGGGGACGGATACGGGTACACCACTTTTTGAAAAAGGGTACATGCATACGTCGGGGGTACTATATATATATATATGTCATAGTCATATCATACATGCATGTAGATTTCTTCATAAATTATGAATCTTGATTCATAATTATAAATTCGATGATTATTTGAACAATCAACATTTAGATTAAAAATTTGAAACGTAAAATTTGATAAATTATAGACTCAGTAAATATCAATTGGAAGACTGGAAGTTACATAAAATTTGATAAATCATTGTACTAGGCAGCTGTAACAGACAATCAAAATCAGACATGAAGGTATACTTGAAATCTTATTTTAAACACCTATTTGTACTATTGTTACAGGCAATAAAAAATTGCAAATTGCCAAATATATTCCTGCGTTGTTGTGAGTGTATTTCTCAGTATTAAATACATATGTATATTTTTTATGTGCACATTTGGTAGTCAAATTATGTTCCATGAGTGCTGAACACAAAACCATAAAAAAACTCATTGTAAATCAATGTAAAATCAATCTACCAAATTTGGACAATACTCACTGGAATTTGAACAATGTTGCAAAGTGTTTGACATAAGTCCTGAACTAGACTCCATATGTAGTTAGCAAAAAATTAGTTGAGATTTGGTGGGGGTTGTTACCCCCTAAATGGTAACTTGATGTTCAGAAGAATGAAAAAATGCTAGTTATGCAGAAAATCATATTCAGTCTATTGCTGGAGTGAGGTCTTTTGC
>LPNX011081516.1:256685-322763 GCA_001517045.1 Pseudotsuga menziesii
GTCCTCCCTTCCCTTCCTACCCATCAATCCAACTTATTTTCCTTTCTGCTACCCAAGTTTCTCTAAGGCAGCCTCTTTAGATCACCCTGCCCTCCACTGCACCTGCCTTAGAGATCCGAACTTAGGGAAACCCCCCTAGAGCTGGAGAAGAGCCAGCCTGAAGCGAGGAGAGAGAAGGTGTGGTGACATTGGCCTCTCTCTCGAGAGGTTGTCGCCGGGCCAGCGCGCCCGCGGCTTGGGCTTTCGGCACCTGCGTGCCAGTTTCAGGCGACAACAGGGGTCATTACATTTTCCCCAATGGATTGCATTTTACTGAGTCAACCATAACCCCAGAGTAACCAAACTTGGGGTACGAAGTACCCAAACAAGGGGTATGGCGTACCATTTCGCCTATAAGTACCCCTCTTTTATAACGGAGTCTCAGGTACGTGGACCAAGTATGGGGTACGGCAGGCTACAGCAGGAGACGTACCCTACTAGTACCTGGTACTAATACCCTGGTAACTTAACTATGAAGTATGTGGCTTGGTCAGTGTGTCCAAGTTCATCGAATGGTTTTCCTTTAGTCCTCAAAACAAGTGCTCCACCCAACAGTGTCTTCGGACACTAAAGCATTGGAACGCATTAATGATATATCTAAATTATGCAAACGTATAAATGTTATAAATTAGTTAGTGGCCAAAGGATAAGTACTCTTCCATTGTATGATGTAAGGCAACAGGATGAGGCAAACCCGTGGGGGCTATGGACGCTCGTTGGCAGCGGGGCTAGGCCTTAGTCATTTTCTGGAGCCCAAAAGGCTTTCCAAGGCACATGCCTTCGGAGGTTGGCTATTATCTTGTGTTAAACTTAAATGTTCCTTTAAAAGTCAATGGTCAAAGGATGAGCACCCATTCATTGGATAATATTCGGCTCATTTTCCCCTACAAGGAAACAGGCTCAAGATGACCTGTTAAGGTTATGCCTTTGTCATTTTCTGAAGCCCAGAAGGCTTTCCAGGGCACCTGCCTTTGGAGGTTGACTAGTGTTGCAAATTGTTGAATCGTTTAAATGGGAAACTTGTTAGAGCCTGAAGGAAACAAGCCCAACTACTTTATCCATTTGTACCACCATCCCCTATTGCTATATGTCATGCATATGTCATTATGGCTGTGTGTACTTGTCATCATTCGAAGAAATCACATGGTCAAAAATAACTAGAAGCCATCATCCTTTTACTTTAGCCTTGCTCTCCATCCTCACCTAGCACTACACAAGGGACTTCCAGAAGATTCAATGATTACTCAAAAACACAAGTAAATCTTATTGGTTGCAATTATTATTTATTATTGTCAACATGATTTTGAATGGCATAATTTAAGTTGGGTTTCAATATACATCTTGGAGCAGTTGTTACCTTGGATGCATGGAGGTTCAGCTTAGTTCATCATCTCACCTTTAGTTTGCGTATTTTGACCTAGTCAACCCAGTTGACCAAGTCAAACACGATTCCCAAGGCAGTGACTAAAAATTTGGCAATATTTATATTTGCAGTTTCAGTTTTCAGAGTTTGACCCAGATTTCATGATCAGTGGTTATTATCACTTTATTATTGGTCAAATCATATTTTTATTAAAGAGTGCAGTTCCTATGGTTCTCCTAGGGCGCCACAATGCTCCAGGGGGTATAAGTCACTTGCATCGTTCTACTATGTCTCTAGACATTTATGTGCAGTTAGATTGCCCAGTTCTTAGCCTGAAGATGATATGATGATTTTTATGATTTTCAGATGATGTACCACCAAATAATGAATAGGAAATCACTGAAAAATCAATTTGGCTTGTGTGGTCAAGTAAATGGCAAAGGAATTCCTCCAGATGACTTATAATGACTCCCTTAACACGTATACACCAGTTTAAGTCAATTTTATGTTCCGAATAAGTTATTAGGCTCTCTGGACACTTTTACACCAATTTCAGTCAATTTTATGTTCCGAGTATTTTATTTGGCTCTCTCAATTTGGACGACCCCCATGGGGCACCCCACACCTTGGTGATATGATGTATTACATTGATGTATCTTATGTTATGATGTTGTATTGGGGCGTAGGGAGAATTGAGCCCCTAAGGTGACCCCCTTGATGTATCACATTGATATGTCTTATGTTATGATGTTATATTCGGGCCTAGGGAAAATTGAGCCCCTAAGGTGACCCCCTTGATCTATTATCGTGTTATATCTTATTGTTATGATCTATTTTGCCTTACTAAGGCATCATTGGGCAAAAAGTGCGCCCCTCTTGACTTAGTCATGTCGATCCAAGTATTGATCCCTGTAAAAGTGATCTCCACCGTTGCTGATACTTAATCTCAATTATTGGATAAAAAAGTAAGTTAGGGTTTGTGTCTCTCGCAAGCTATATAAGAAGAGACCCGCTCATTGTATCACATCGAGAAATTTGGCACCATTGGCTCTTGAAGAATAATAAAGAAATTTTTTGGGATCTCTTGTGTTATGTGGATGATTGAAGAATGTTCTTTACGATCGATTGATGTTATGTCTTGCTTGCAATGGAAAATCATGGTTAATTTACGACATATCTTTTGGATCCATCTTACTTGCTTGACAGAAAAATCGATTTGGAGAGGGGCGCACTTGTGGCAAACGTCTACCTTGTTCTCTTGTCTGAATCTTGCTACAGGGAGCATTTTTATTGCATGAATTCTTACTCTCATATTTTCTTTCTCGTCAATAATTGCTCTTTTTCTTGGCTGATCTAATTGATTTGATCTTTTGCTTGCCAGGAGAGAGGGCGCATCTGTTGCTCCTTCGGCATTTGGTTTAGAGTCAGATCTCACCATCTTTCCATTTGATCTATGCAAGGACCATTTGATCTATGCAGGAATAGTCTTCATCACTTCGGCATTCATCCTCAAAAGCATCAAGTAAGTTTTCTCGGGTAAGATCTCTTTCTATTCTTCTATCTAATTGGGGTTGCATTTTCCTTTCACATAAAACCCTCATTTCAAACCCCCATCTATTAGTTTAGTAGGTTCTAGTTTGCGGCGGTTAGTGAAACTTAAAACCCACCTTGGAATAATTCTAAAACCCCTACGTCAAAAATTTCACGATCATCAAACTCCATTTGCCCATCAAACACACTGGTCTACCTTTTAGGGGGAGACGCCCTCCTTGGGAGGAGTGGGTATCTTCAGATCCGCAAACTCAGTATTGCTAGTTTCATCTCCAATTGCCTAATATTACACCTAGCAATCAATCTGAGTGTCCAATTTTCCTTCAATTTACCATTTACCCCTAGATCCAATTTCCATGCTTAAAACCCTAGGGTAAATTAGGGCGTTCCATATAGACACTTGTTTCCTCCTAGTAACTGTGCAAAACTCTAAGTAACTTTCCTACTAAGAGGTCTATTCAAGATTCCCTAACTTATCCACTTGCTTTCCTTATCTTTAGCGCTATCTTGGTTTATATGTGTCTCAGTGTTGGTTCATGTGATTTTCATCACAAGGATTGTCTTCCTCTAGGTCTTCAACAAAAGTAGTCCTAACCAAAATTGTCTTTAGACACTAAGGCATCTGAACTTAAATGCTATATCTAAATGGATATCGAGTCAACAAAAACAGTGCTTTTAAACACTACTGCAAATAAAGCTTAAAAGTCAGCCACTTGCCAAGAGATGAGCACTCATCCTTTGTATGATGTGAGGTCATTTGTCCCCACAAGGTATTCATTGAGCAAACCCGACGGGTTCGATGTGGAGAACAGGGAGTCGCATGTATGCAGGTTGCAAAGAGCTCTTTACGAGCTCACGCAGGCACCTCGGGCATGCTACTCAAGGATCAACAATTGCAAAGCACGTGCTTTGCTACAACAGAGGTACAGTGGAGTATGGCTTGGTTTATGAGCGCGATGGAAGTTTACAGTTAGAAGGCTTCACATTTGCTGACTAGGCAGGATGTGTAGAAGACCCTAAGAGCAGTTCAGGTTGTTGCTTCAGCATTGGGTCAGGGGTTATCTCTTGGTTCAGCTGGAAGCAAAAGTCGGTTGCATTGAACTCGGCAGAGGTTGAGTACATGGCAACCAGTTTGGATGCATGTGAGGGAATGTGGCTGAGGAAGTTGCTTTTAGGGTTACTCGAGTGTTAGCTAGAGGCTACAATGGTTCACTGTGACAATCAAAGCGGTATCAGGCTATCTGAAAATCCAGTGTTCCATGACCGAAGCAAACACATAGATATCCGGTATCTCTTCCTAACAGATTGTGTACAAAAAGGAACCATTCGGTTGGAGTATATTCAGACAGATGAGCATGTGGCAGACATTTTCACAAAGGCACTTTGCAGGCACAGTTTTGTTAAGTTCAGAGACAAGTTGGGGTTGCTACAGAATCCCTTCCTCGTTGAGAGGGAGTGATAGAAAGTGGCAACAAGGAAGGTCTTCTATCATTGCATGGGTCCTTGCATCCTAGAAGACGTAAAGGAAGAAGCCAAATATCTTAATGTGATTTTCCTAAGTTTAGACTTAGGAAAGTACATTAAGTGATCCAATTATTAATTGACTTAATGGAGTCACTTTTATAAAGTTAAAGTGAAAATAATTTAAGTCATGGCTAATCTAATCTTGGCCATTGATCTCACTGGAGGATCCCATCCATTGATCCATAGTGAGGGTTAGGGTTTTTGCTTGGTCATTGAACTAAAACAAGATTTGGTGGAGAGGACACACACACACAGACAAACAGAGAAGTTAGAGGAAGAAGTTTGCCGAGAAGACAGAGGAGCATTCATCCGGAGGATTCGCAAACTGATCATGCAGAGCACAAGGTTGTACAAGCTCGTTGAGAGGTAGGTCATACAACAGCAAACAGAATCCCTACAACTTATGTAGGACCATACGGATTCCATATTGTTAACGCAGGAGGCCGTACAATTCCGCAGGGGGTTCGTACTGATTTGCTAGGTTTTCCCAGTGATTTGTAGAGGTTCTATTTTGCCAGGTTAGGTGAATTGATCTACTGGATTGTATTTTTTCTGTATCTTCATAATTAAATTTCTTATCTGACTATTGCACCGGTATTTCCAGGGGTTTCCATACCCAAAAATAATGTGGTTATCAATTAAAATTAAAATATATTGTGTAGCTCAAGATTGAGTTTAAAGGAAATTTACAATTGTGAATGAGTACTCATTCCTAGTGGATTTGGAAATTACGAATCCACTGGTGCACTCAGTTTTCAGTTTCAAGCACTTGTACTTTATATCTAGATTATTTTATCATCTAGCAACAATTTGCCTCAATATATTGTTTTTAAAAAGCTTTTCAGTGGCTATTTGGTTCTCTTAGGGTGCTACAGGGGCACATAGTGTGTAGTCGATCAATATTACCACATTGCTATGGTGCCAATTCCATTTTTGCATTCAATTAGTGCCCAGGTTCAGTCAACAGTGAGACATGACAATTTTTATTTTCGCGAGGGAGTATTTTGACATAAAATATAAATGAAAATTGCTTATGAACAAATCAATTTGGACAAATGAGGCAAGGAAATGGCATCAAACTTGTTTGAGGCATGATGTTAATATGTTATACACCTTCTGGCATGGCCATCACCCTTGATGGGGGCCACACCTCCTAGCATTCATTATTTTCGACGTCCTATTGTATTATTGAGGGGCCACAATTTCGTTACTTTGGTCACTTTATGATTATATCTTGGCATATTATTTGATGTTGTGCCTTGGGGTCATGCTAGTGAAGGATATGCTACACATCCTAGCCCCACCATGTGTTATCTCATGTCTCCTAGTCATATTTTTTCTGGTGTGTCACCTTTGGGTGATTTAGTGAGTGCACCCCCTCTATTTTTGAGTTGATCCATGTGTGATGTATCCGTCTAATCTTAGTCGTTGATTAGAGTGATTGTATCTTATGATCATAGCCATTGATATTATTGGATCTAGGTATTTTGCATTAGAGAGATCTATATATTGAGATACTCTCTCATTTGTAAAGGGACTTTTGGCTCTTGAATTCCAGTGATAATAAAATATTTTTTGCACCAACTCTTGAAACCTTTGTCGAATGTCTTGTGTGAAGATTGAAAAGCCTTTTTCTCTTTAGCATTCTTGCGGATCTACGCCTTGCTAAACAATTTTTGTAGGAGGTCGTACCATTGATGGAGATAGCAATTTGATGGGGGCGTTATTGCGACTGAGCTCGATATCTCTTCCTCAAATCATTTTGGGTTAAGGGAGTATCTTTATAGTATCTTGTGATCATCTGGTTGCTTATTGAGTTCTTCTTCATTGATTCTCTCTCTCTCTCTCTCTCTCTCTCTCTCTCTCTCTCTCTCTCTTTTGATTGCAAATTAATTATTACTTTGTAGTCTCTTTTGCACGAGGAGGGCTTCTTGGTCTCTTGGAGGACACAGCGATTTCACTTGGTGATACATAGAAAACGTTCGTAATTGATCGAAGAGGGAAGATCATCATCATACAAGGCCAATAGCAAGTATTTCCAGGTACGTTCTGCTTTTTTTTGTTTCTCTGGGATTTATACCAATTGTCACACAAAACCCTCATTTCTTAGGTCTGGTAGATCTAGCAATTATAGTTATGACAATGAAAACACACATCTAAATAATATAAAAACACTAGATCTAGAGGTTGAGACTAAACCGACTCCATTAACCCCCGGATCTAGTACTGGTCACTTCTAGGTGGGAAGCATCCCTTAGGTTTTTTGGTCATTTTCTTAGATCTATCAGTTGGGTATGCTTGAACCCTCTTCAAATTCACAGAACTAATCATCAAGCATCAGGTCTAGTGTTTGGTCATCCCAATATACTCTTTTGGGGTCCAGATAACAATCATTTTCCTAAACCCTAGGTGGATCTAACTTGGGCATTCTTCATTTACACTATAGACCTATCTAGATCTACTTTTCCTAAGTTTCCCGTGGTACATTTTATTTCAAGTTGAGTATTTTTCTCTTGTTATCAACCTCCTCAACTTGGCCCTAATTTCACCTACCACCTCTATATCCCTAGATCTAGATCTACCCACTCAACATCCATATCTTGCATCCATAGTTCACCCCTATAAGTGTGTCGAGTAGGTTGACTAACCCTCATAGGTTAGTAGTGTCTACCCTTGATCATTCTTCAGTTTGATCTAAAGTGACAACTACCCCCTTTCCATAGTGGATGAGGCCCTTGCGATGTCACCTTGTTAGCTACCTTACCTCTATCCTCCCAGATAGGATACCCTTTAGTGGTAGCTACACATTGTGTGATAACACACCCATTTGTGAGGCACCATCATCCCATAGTGTTCATCTATTCCACCGTAACTACAGTGTGGATCCCTTTTGTCCTTCACCCGAGATGGTCACAGTGTTGAGGTTGTCAAGTCAGTCCCTTAGACTAACCTTGCTTCTTCCACTTTCACCCATAACAAGCAAACTGATCAAGTCTATAAATGACTATACACTCTAGGCTCTTGTTTGGATTGACTGGTTATTTTTATTTGGACTTGATATTGTTGTTTTATATTTGTGATCCCCGGTTAAAAGCCACTTTATACTTTAGTCTGCTACTAAAATAAATAAGGGAGCATAGTTTATCCTTTTGTAATTTACAGCATCAGATATTTTCGGTTCAGTCATTATTTTGATCATTCTTCACCTGGTCAACTCAGTTTGACCAAGTCAACAATAGATTATGGGATGAGTTTCACCAACATTGTTTGCTATTTGCTTATTCATGGCTTGTAAATGTTCAGTACATGGTTTCATACTACATATGGTGATTTCTTATGATGGCTTGCATTATTTTTATTATTAGTAGTATTTATAGGACACTTTTTTATTTTATCTACGCATGGATGGACCTTTTGACGTATTTCTTGATGGACATATGGAGGATGCATACTGATTCCAAGTTGATATGGACATTCTGAGTCCATTGGCACACTCAGTTTTCAATTCTGAGCAAAGGTATTGGATATTATGGTCAGTTCCTCATCCAACTGCTGAGTGCCATATAAAAATGGCATATTAATTACTTACAGAGATATATTTTGTCCTCAGATCCGCGCCAGCAAAGGCCATCAATGAGTTACAGGCATTTTTATCTTCCAGGATAATGTTTCAGGCATAAAATTAATTAAAGAATGGCTAGAAAGGAAATCGATTTGGCTTAGTGGGGCAAGGAAATGGCATAAAATTGGTTCGAGGCATATTGTTGATGCATTCTACACCTTCTTGCATTATCTTCATCGTTTATGGGGTCCACACGTCCTCCTACACACTTCTTATGGGCGTCTTCTATAGTATTCAGGGGCCACGTCCTAACGACTATTGTTATATCTTATGATTTGATGTTATATGTGGGTTGCTAGTGGAGACGCCCCATACCTCCTAGCCCCACCATGATGTATTACAACGTACCTAGTCAATTCTAAGCACAGGTATTGGATATTATGGTCAGTTCATCATCCAGCCGTTGAGTGCCATATAAAAACGGCATATTTATTACTTATGGAGATATATTTTGTTCTCCTAGGGCGGTATCAAAGGTATATTTGTGCGACTACTCGTTTTTACCGTATTTAAATATTCTCAAATTCATTTTTAGACTCATATCAGCTCCAGGAGTGATCAGCGGTGAGTTACGGGCATTTTGATCTTCCAAGATGATGTTTCAGGCATCATATTAATTAAAGAATAGCTAGCAAGGAAATCAATTTGGCTTGGTGGGGAAAGCAAACGACATGAAATTGGCCTAAGGCATATTGTTGATGCATTCTACACTTTCTAGCATTATCTTCATCATTTATGGGGTCCACACTTCCTCCTACACACTTCTTGGGGGCGTCTTCTATGGTATTAAGGGGGCACTTCCAAGTGACTTTAGTCATTTTATTGTTATATGTTATGATTTGATGTTATATGTCGGTTGCTAGTGGAGACGCCTCATACCTCCTAGCCGCACCATGATGTATTATGATGTACCTAGTCACTTGTTATGACTTGCGTCCCCCCAAGGTTGTCATTGAGGGACTGTGCCCCTTCCTTTTTAAGTGTCCATGTATATTTCTATCTGGCATTAGTTAGTAATAGATCTTGATGTATTAGATTTTGTTACTAGCCCTCCATCATTTTGGAGCTAGGGATTTTGATTAGAGAGTTCTATATATTTGGAAACTCTCTCGTCTGTAAAGTACTTTTGGCTCTTGGATTTCTGGCAATAATAAAAATATTTTGAGAAAATATTGGGAAGCTTTGTTGAATATTTTTTTGTGAGAGATTAGAAAGTCTTTTCTTTTTGGCATTCTCGGGGATCTATGTTATATTTCCATAACAATTTCTGCAGGGCTCATGAGGATAGTAAAGGTAGCGAATTAATCGGGGCGCTATTGTGAGGAGACTTCATCTCTCTTCCTCAAATGATTTTCATCGCAGGGAGTATCTTTATTGTATCTTGTTGATCATTTTGATGCTTTTTTATTAGCCTTTCTTTATTTAATCTTTCTCATGTTGTTCGATTCTAACTAAGTGTGAATCGATTTTGCAAGAGAAGGGTGCACTAGTCACTTTAAGAGCAAGAGGTCTTCACTGGATTTGGTTTCAAACTGGGAAGATCATCATCGTGCTTGGCGACCCCAAGCATTTCTAGGTTTTTCTCACCTTATTTTTGGGATCTATTCCATTAGTCAGTCTTTTACTTTCAAAGTTAAAACACTCATTTTATAGCTTTGATAGATCCGACGATTATTTGAGCTTATAAGCCAAAACCCAAGTCTAAAATCACTAAAAACCTATTAAGACCAAGTTTGAACTAAAGCCGACTCCATTTACCCATAGCTCTAGCACTGGTCTTCTCTAGGTAATTCGCCCTCCTTGGGTTGTTGGTAATTTTTCCACATCTGTCAGTTAGGTGTTACCTGAACCTTCTCAAATCTTCAAATATTGCATCAAGTAACCAATCTTCCTCCAGTAATCAAACCCTAGTTTGTGCCCATTTTACACTTTATTGACTAAACCTTAGGTGGCACAATTTAGGTATTTATTTTGGGAAATTGATCTCCCTAGATCTCATATCTAAACTTTTGCTATTGGGACAAATTTCATGGTTGAGCATGTTTCATAGCTTAAGTCTCCTCAACCAAACCCTAATCTGTTGATCCCATAATATTTCCATAAATCTAGGGTTTATACCATTCAAGGCCTCTTTGTTTCAACCTAATACTTGGCTTCTGTGTGTCTTGTTTGGTCATTAGCCTCCATTGGCTATCATGGGTCTCCCCCTTGATCTTACCTTTTTTAGCACGATCTAAAGTGACAAGAGCTCGTCTAGTGTGAACTACTCCATATCTAGTAGTAGATGAGTCCCTTGTGATGTCACTTACTTAGCTGCCCACCTCTACCGTCTCGGATAGGATACCTTTCGTGGCAACTACAATTTGAGTGATAACATGTCATCTAACATGATTTGCACAGGGTTCTCCTTTTGTTGTTTTTGAACCTAATCAACCCAAAATGGCCTCTTGTCCGATTGAATGGGGCTAATTATCATACTTCGGCAAACCAAATCCAATGATTGTTACAACAGATGCAGCAGCTAACGCTGTATTTGACAAGAAGGACATAAAGGCTAGAATAATCCTTCTTTATGCTATAAAAGACCATGTGATTCTACATGTATCAAGTAAAGACTATACTCATCAGATGTGGACTGCTTTGACTAACCTTTACTAGAGTTCCAATGAAAATAGTAAAATGGTGTTAAGGGAGAAGTTAAAGAGTATTCGGATAAACCAGGGTGAGAACATGACTGCTTAGCTCACCAGGATCACACGGTTTCGTGATTGTTAGATTTTTTTATCATTCAAGCTAGCATTATCTTAGGATCTTTAATTGAGAGAATAACAAGCACAACAATCAAACACAAGAGACAATAGACACAAAGATTTTCCTCGAGGAAACCATAAAGAAGAAAACCCCGCAACTTCCTCAGAGATAGAATCAGCACCAAAAGTAAAACCCAAAACAGTAAGATGATCTCCCGACAGCAGTAGTCTCTCTCTCTCTTGTCCCAGCTTCTTCTTCTCTCTCAATTATGCGCTACAACTGAGTGTGAGTGAATGTGTGATAAATAGAGAGGCTCACTCTCTATTTATACTAATTCCAGACTTGACAATAACTCACTAGGGCCGACTGCTCTAGGAGAGTCTAATAACCCTACGGCCCCACAATTGCGGGGACTTTAACCCTTGATCAATAGGAAGGGTTACCCCCTATGACTTTACGTGACTTGTTTACATTATTGAATCTCCCGATAGGAACATAGGGGCATGACATGACTCAATTACATTACAGATACTTCCCGAAATAAACATCTGGGTACAATACATAAAATATACAAGTGAATACATTCTGAAGTTACAAATACATCAACAGTGATGAGCTTGGAGTTGTTGGGGAGGTGATACAAGGTGTCGAGTTGATACGTACAGCCTTGAATGGGATCGTCTTTGGGACGATTTTGTTCAAGAGGAGACCCAGAGAAGGTATGTATAGGGTGGTACATCTCACAACAAGGAAGATGAAGAGAATATGGCATTAGCAACAAAGGGTAAGAAGAAGAAACTCAAGAAGGGTACCAAAGGTGGAACCAAGCAGTAGGATGCCGAGAAAAAGGACATGAGCAAAGTGAAATGCTTGGCTTATCAGAAGTTTGGTAATTATGGTGCACAATGCCCAAACAAGAAGAAGAAGAAACAACAGAGATTGATGAGTATGATGCTAGATTCGAGAGAGGGTTTTCTCTCTTTGCTGGTGGTTGTAGAGAGAGAGCATCATCCATCACTAGCAAGGATATTGAGGACCATACAAAGCATTGTATAATCATTGGGCATTCACTGAGTACTTCCACCACACCCTCCACATGGTACATTGAGAGTGGAGCTTCGAGTCATATGACAGGTGTTCGAGACATGTTCACTGAGATATCAGAGACAGGCTTGGAGTTGGAGGTTGTGTTGGGTGATGATACAGTGGTGAGAGCAGTTGGGCGTGGGACAGTCTGCTTTGATAGAGAGTCCATGGAGCCCATGTTACTGAGGGATGTCTTGTACGTCCCTAGGCTGAAGAAGAATCTTGTTTCAATTTCCATGATTAAGGACAGAAGCTTTGTAGTATATGTCCTAGATGGGAAAGTGCACATCTTTCCCATAGCAAAAGGACCATCTGCTTCATATGCGATTGGAGTTAGATGCGAGAAACTGTACAAGCTTCTCTTCCATCCACTTCATGCACTGGCACAAACAAAGCAGTAGTGAGTTGTGTGAGTTATGGAACAGGAGGATGGCCCACCTTCATCATTCATCTTTAAGGATGCTATGAGACATAACTACAAGTTTGCCATATTTCAGCACAGAGCAGAGTGGTGTATGCAGAGGGTGTGCTTTGGGAAAGTACACCAAGTCTGCTTTTCCAAGCAGTGACAGCAGATCCGAGGGAGTGCTTGATTTGATTCGATCAAACTTGTGTGGTCCCATTTCATTTGCCTCTCTCACAAGTTTTCAGTACTACATCACGTTCATTGATGATTATTCTAGGAAGACATGGATCTACTTTCTCAGAAGCAAGAAATCAGTGGAAGTCTTGCTTCGGTTCCAAGAGTTCAAAGATCTTGTGGAGAACCAGATAGGAAAGAATATCAAGGTGCTCATATCAGATAATGGAGGTGAGTATACCTCTAATGCATTTGATGAGTTTTGTAGATAGGAGGGTATAAGGAACCAGTTGACAGTTCCTTACACTCCATAGCATAATGCAGTTGTTGAAAGGAAGAACCATGCAATAGTGGGTGCAACTAGAGCCATGCTACATGATCGGAGTCTTTATTTATTTCTATGGGTTCAGCCTTGTAGCACAGTTAATTTTCTTCAGAACAGGAGTTTGCACCAGGCCTTCGAGTGCAAAACTCCTGAGGAGATGTTCAAAAAGAGGCCTAAGATAGGCCACTTCCGCATTTTTGGATGCCTACATATTCCCATGTCCCTTCTAAGAAGAGGACAAAGTTGGAGGCTACCAAAGAGGGATATTTTTGTTGGCTATGACGAAAATTCAAAAGCTTTCAGCATATACCTTCCAGCACAGAGGAAAGTTGTGGTGAGGATGGAGGTGATATTTGAGGAGGAGTGGGCCTTTAGAAAGTCTCGGGAGTCAGACGAGGAGGAGTAGCAAGTTACTACTACACAAGTGACATCATCACAGAGTTCATGGAGTTAGGGGACAAGGTCACAGGTCTCAAGGGTGATTGGGTCACAATTTACAGGTTTAGGTTATAGGTTACATGTCTCGGTCTACAAGGACTGGTACAGGAACAAGTTCACGGATCACAGGTTCACAAGTTTCACCTTCATGTGATTAGGGCTTACATGGTACAGGTTCAAGTTCACCAAGCATGGGATCTCAGACCACCGCTACTTATTCAGGGAAACAATCGTCAAATGAGGATGTAGAGGAGGGTCTGCCACAGGAAGCAACTTCCAAGAAGAGAAAGCCAAGATGGCTTAAAAAGCTTGTGAAGGAAGTTGAAGAGTTTGTGGGACCACCTAGGAGGGAGGTCAAAGAGAGCAAGGCACCAGGGAGGTTTTCTAGTTACATGGCAATGGTGACCAGCTTGTTTGAATCTGAGCCTACTACTTATGAGGAGGCATCCACACAACAGGTTTGGAGAGATGCCATGATGGATAAGTACAATTTCATCATGAAGAATGGTGTGTAGGAGATCGTTCTGAGACAGGACGGTAAGTCACTAGTGACTTCCAGCTGGCTCTATAAAATCAAGCATGCTACAAATGGCAGCATCGAGAAGTACAAAGCTCAGTTTCTTGCGCATGGGTTCTCACAGGTAGAGGGAGTTGATTATGATGTTACCTTTGCGTCAGTTGTTATATTTTCTTTGAACAAAGCAGTGATCTCAATTGTTGCAGAGATGGGTTGGACGATTCATCAAAATGGATGTGAAGACCGATTTTCTCAACAGTCTTCTATAGGAGGAGTTTATCTGGAGCAGCCACAGGGCTTTGAGATTCATGAGAGGGAATCTCATGTGTGCAGGCTGAAAATGGCCTTATATGGTATGAAGCAAGCCCCTCGGGCTTGCTACTCTAGGATTGATTCATATTTGCTTTTGATTGGGTTTCATAAGAGTGAGGTTGATCCCAACCTATACTTCATTGAGGTTGGAGGTGATCCGCTCATTCTTTTGTCATATGTTGATGATTTGTTCATCACAGGAGGAGAGCGCCTGATTGAAGCATGCAAGAAAGATCTTGCATCAAATTTTGAGATGATAGATGTTGGGTTGATGCATTACTACTTGGGCATGGAGGTGTGGCAAGATGATGGACATGTTTTCCTGGGGCAGGGAATATATGTTGCAGAGGTTGTGAAGAGATTTTGAATGGAGGAGTGCAAGCCCATGTCCACACCCATGATCACCAACTGGAAGAAACTTCATGCTCCTGAGGGAGACTCGATGGATCCTACCTTGTATCGCCAGCTTATTGGTTCGTTGATGTATCTGGTCAACACCAGACCAAATACGAGTTTTGCCGTGAACACTCTCAGTCAGTTCATGCTGGAGGCCAGGAGAATGCACTGGACAACCGCAAAATACATTTTGAGATACCTTGTTGGGAGTCGGGACAGTAGACTATGGTCTGGACTATAAGATGTCGGTGGAGTGGGCTTGGTTGGTTTCACTAATTCAAATTGGGCAAGCAATGCTTCGGACCTTAATAGCACTTTCGGTTGTTGTTTCAGTTTGGGCTCGACAGTTGTGTCGGGGTTCAGTCAAAAGAAAAAGTTCATTGCTTTGACTTCTATAGAGGTTGAATAAATGGCAGGCGAGTCAGGCTAGTTGCGAGGCATTACATCTTCGCAAGTTTATGGTAAACTTATTTGGTCAAGAGTCGAGACCTATTAATGTACATTGTGATAATCAGAGTTGCATCAGGCTCTCTCAGAATCTGGTGTTTCATGACAAGTCAAAGCATATTGAGATAAAATATCACTTCATTAGAGACTATGTTCAAAGAGGAGTTGTGGAGTTGCAGTACATTTCTACTAATGAGCAAGTAGCAGACATTATCACGAAGTCTTTAGGAAGAGGGAAGAATATTCATTTCAGGGACAAGATGGGAGTGGCGAAGAATACTTTCCTCGGTGTTATCGGATGAAATGGCAGTCCAAGCTACCGGTAAGCATATGTGGAGAAAATTACCACTATCACTTTAGTCATGTCTACTAACTTCTTCGAAGTCGAAACCTCCTAGGTGATAGCCTTATCGCATCTCTGCAAGGACACTAAACACTAAAGATATCTCTTCGAGAGATGTTAGTAACCAGTTCCTTATTGGAGTCAAGCTAAAATAATAAGGAAGACATACCAATATGTACGAGTATGAAGGTGTGGTTTGTATATAAACTTTGGTAATGCACTCATTAGGATAAGCAAGTAAACAATATAGTGTCAGTTCATGCAAATGTCATATGAGTGTGAAGTCTCATTCTCCCGATAACAAGTGTAGTAATAATTATTATTCTAAACAACACTTGTGTAGGGGTACTAGTAGTAGCATATCAATATATAATCCTTAGGTACAGTAGTATGAGCACAGAATTATATGGAATATCAATAGTATTCATTCCAAAGTTAGTGTAAGCAGCAGTGTGCATAACCCAAGCCCAGTAATATAGTATCAGTCATGAATCATTATTTATGACAGCAGTACTTTTCCACCATTGTTTAGGTATCCATTACAGACTTTGTGTAAACAGCAGCATGCATAACCAACCATTTAAAATCAGATCTGAAGTAAAGTATTAGCAGCAGTACATTAATGTTTCACAGTAACCAACTGACCATATAGAATGAGCATATAATGTGCAAATGAATGGTTGTAATAGTCCTTTCAGTTGAAGATCAGGCCATCCATCAGTAACTAACTCTTTCATCACTAACTATTTCATTGTGTGCAAGAAAAAGGAGCAGCAAACCCTGAATGTGGAGGGTTGCCACTGTAAGGGCATCCCTAACAGCTCACAAAGTTTGAAATGGGGCTGAGATGGAGTAAGGTTGGGGAGAAGTAGGCCTATGGAGTTGGAGGATGACAAAAGGGCAGACAAGGGTATAGGAGAAGGCTGTAGCAGCAGGCCGAGGGTTTAGAGAAGGGGTTGCCACAAGTGGCCAAGGGTAAAAGGGAAGGTTTCGGAGGCTAGCAGCTAGGGCAAGGGTTTCAAAAGTGTAAGCGAGAGTGGAGGAATCAAAGGGAATGGAGACCGAGGGTTGAGGGAGGCAGCCCAAGCGAAGAACTAGGGCAGCGAGGGTTGAGGAAGGAGACCAGAGGGAGGCCAAGGCTAAGGGTAGGCTAGGAGAGGAATAGTGAACCCTAGAGGGGGAGTGAGGGTCCTAGGGGATACTTTTAGGATTGTTTTGGAGAGCCCTTAAGGTTAGGGACTTTCCTAGGGTTTTAACAGCCTTCACCTAATCTAAACCTAACCTTGTACTAGGTATTGAAGAAGGAAAGAAGAGGTGAAGACAAAGAGAACTAACCCTAGCAAAATCCTAACTTAGCCTAGGGAATCTGGAAGTGATTAACCTACCATCTAAAGAAGACTGACCTAGGTTTATGACTTAACCCTAAAGTACAAAGGTTGAACCCTAGAAGAACTCCTAAAAAGGGCGTGCTTCGACACTAAAGTGACTAAAAAGTTGACAAAGACCTAGTCAAGACACAATGTAACCTAATGGCTACCATTCCATCCACAAGAATACGTCATTCATCACCTTTTAACAAAGAAAAATCAAGACAAGACATAGATACCTCCTTGTGCATGTGTTTCACCAATAAATCACAGCATCACCTTTCGAAAAAGAGTCAAAACCAAGATACTTCAAGAATTCATCATCAAACCCAAAAAAAAGCTTTCTCAAGCAGAGGCGTCTCACTTCAAAGAACCCTGGGTAGGGTAAAATAAGTGCATAGCTTTTTATCCCATGAGTCTTCTTTTAAAAATGAAGTGACAAGATCTATTTATATGACCTCACACTCACTTTTTACAAAAATATCCAACCTGACATGCCTTTAAAATGTCAATTAGAAATGCTAAAAAAAAAATAGCGAATAACTTAAAATTAAAATAAGATAATAATAAAAAATAGCCATAATATAGGCGTAAGGTAGGCTACCTGGGGTATTTTTCCCCTAGGTGACAAAATTTGCTAAAATAAGCGAATAACTCCGAACGAAAGGCTGGAGTGAGCTAGAGGGTGGGCGTTATACCCCATCTAACCCCAAGAATGTTGTAAAGTCCCTCAAAGCCCTCCTCAAAGAATCAAGAAGACCTCGCGTGGAAGATGGCTTCCTCTAAAGAAAGAGACCAAGGAGAGAAAGCGTCGATGTGCAGAAGGGACACGCGGGTGTCCTAAGTGGCTATGAAGGCAGACGAATGTCTCACAACTGAAGCAAAAGCCACTAGAGTAAGCAAACAAGGTGTGGGGTCATGTGACCCAATGACCAACCCTTAGGAACCTCGGACGCCAACCACGGGGTTAAAAACCCCAACAAAGTGTAGTCAACAGTGCCATTAAGCCATAGTACTCCTAAAGGAAGGACCAAAGGGCCTAGCCAGGACCACCATTGCTCAATACCACCCCCCCTGGTCAAAAAAATTGGCTCTCTCCTTGGGGCACATCTCAAGGTGCCTTGGGTACAGATGCAACGTAACACTCGGTAAGAGGGAGTGTTGAAATTTACATAGGAAGTGTTTGTCCATTCGTTGGTGCCTTAGGGTGGACAAGGAGACCTTAATTGTGATACCTAGCATTTTTTATAAAATGAGATTGACTTTATGTGACTTTAATGAGAATTAAAAGTGGTTTAGCATTAAATGTCTCATTTATTATTTAAAAAGTAATTAAATGATTTTTAATGAGAAAAGTGAGATTTAATCTTGGCCCTAGATCTTTTATAGTTATGTCTTAATCTAGACCATTGATTTTCTAATGGTGGTTAGTCAAACAAAAAGGCTAGGGAAAGGCATGAAAGAATTCATTGTTCACAGTCCAAAGAGAGTTTTTGGAGAGAAGAAGAGCAAGAGAGAAGAGAGAGAGAAACCCTTGCACAACTTCCAAGAAAGAGGAAGACCATGTTTCTAGCACGTTTCCCAAGGCAAATTCGTATAGCAGGCACACTATTCGAGGTCGTATTGTACATCTCTGTACAACGGCACAAAAATCGAGACAAGTTGGCATGATTTTCAAGGAGAAAGTACAGCATTCAATTATGTTCGTACAACACACATTTCAAGAAGCTCGGCACGATATTCGAGGTAGAAAATAGTCAGTTCGTACAGCACAAAAATCAAGGTCGTATTGTAGTTCATGCAATCGCACGTGTGAGGTCATACAACACTATTTTCAAGGAATTTAATGTAGCAGTTTGTCAAGGAGATATTGGCACGAATTTCCAGAAGGGGGATAAGTACTGTTGTCATAAAAAAAAAATTTGCCTCAAGAAATAATAAATATTCTCTCTCCTACAGGTTTTCCCTTCGGGGTTATTCCTGGACCTTATTGTTGAAAATACTCGGTCACTTTCATTGAGGTCGTACAACACTATTTTCAAGGAATTTAATGTAGCAGTTTGTCAAGGAGATATTGGCACGAATTTCCAGAAGGGAGATAAGTACTGTTGTCATAAATTGTTTTTTTGCCTGAAGAAATAATAAATATTCTCTCTCCTACAGGTTTTCCCTTCGGGGTTATTCCTGGACCTTATTGTTGAAAATACTCGGTCACTTTCATTGTGTATGTCGCTGAAATATTTTTTCTGCGATTGAAAAGTTACGCTGCTAGAAAAATTTATGAGTTTACAAAAGTTGAAATTATCTCATGTGTTTCAAGTTTCAAGTTAAAATTTTCAATTTTATGTGAACAAGCATACTGGGGTTTGAGTATTAAACCATATGCAGTGAACTGAAATTGAAACCGGGTTGGGGTTACAAAATTTTCAGCTTAATCACTCAAAATAACATGTGGGGCCTTCCTAAAGATTTCCTTAGCCTTAAACCCCCAATGTCCTCTTCCTTAAGTAAGTCATACCATCCTTCTTTCCTTCCTAACTCACATGTGTGAGCCATCCCGTCAAATGAGCATATCATTTGAATTTTGGTCAATTATTTGGCTTGACTTGAGGGGTTTGTTACATGATCTAACCCTCTACTTCACATGGAATTTTCCTTCTAGAAAATTATTTCTTAAACCAATTAATCCCCTCTTTTTCCCTTCATCTAAGCTAAGGCATCTCTTTCTTTTCAACTTGCCAAGTGTTTGTTAAAAGCATAATAACACTAGCTTATTAATTTTTCAACTTTGTCAAGAGAAAAGCATGTTTCTTTAACTTGGTTCTTGAATCATTCTAGGCCTTTAGACATAAAAAAAAAAGTTTAATGAGAATGAAATTGAGTCTCAAGTCCTATAAAAGGAGTTTTCCTCTCTCATTTCATTTGTTCGTTGTTCTTGGTCAATTTTATACTAGTTTGGAGAGCTTCATTAAATATCAATCTAAAGGCTTTGGAGAAAAAATTCTTGGGACCTACTTGTGTATGTGTGGCTCATTTCTTGCTCTATGCTTCATGTTGGAGGTAATATCACAATGACATTGTCAGCTATTTCCTTTGTGTTTGGCCATTGAAAGGGTTTTACTAACTTGTTGGATGAAAAATATGGTATTTTAAGTTCAATGTTCCCCCAAGTTTCTCGGACACAAGGATGCAGGAACGAGGAAACACAGAATCAACATATGCAAAAGTACCCGACCCCAAGTTTTAGTAAACATCAAATGGTACATTCGGGGTCTTCAACATAGGGGATACCACTAGGAATACTACCAAATTTATATTAGTATATATAAAAATCGAAAGTCGGACCATATGTCATTAAAAATTTTAATTTTATAATCTAAAAATTAATACAAGTTTACAACATGCATCAAGTGAAACAAAATGAAGTACATCCATACATAAGCTATAACTGATGAAACCAATTCGAAAATACAACCATAATGGACAGCGAAATGAAATCAAGGTTATTGAGAAAGAAAATAGCAGACGGTGTGGCCCTTTATCATTTAATTTTTTACTATTTTTCTATATATTGGTAATAAATGTCAAAGGAAAGCTAGAGACACCATTTTTAGGAGGGAAACGTTTCCCTTTTGTGTTTCCTTGAATTTCCTTCAAACAAGGACGTGGAGGGGATGTTTCCAAATTTTCGAGACATGTGCGGGCATGGAAACGTGTTTTCTACCCTTGGGGACACGTCCCTGTGTAACACTGGTTAAGTTCTATCATAATTCTCATTTTTACTTTGAGAATAATCACCTACTTCCAACATCTCATTGCTTGAAGTGTTTAGCTTACATCTTACATCCCTGCAAGTAGTCTAATTCAATCAGTGATTAGGTTTCATCCTTTGATTAATGCAAATAAAGACATATTCATTAAGTCTAAATCATCCTTGAGCTCTTTGCAAACTCTAGAGTTTCACCCCAGACCTTGTGCTTAACATTGGACATTTTATTAAATTACATCTTGTGCATGGTTAATATTCATATATTTATTATGGATTAGTATTTTGTCTAGTTTAATGCTTCGAATTTATCGTTTAATAACTTATTCAAGCATTCCATTTGACTACTAGATTTTAATTAAGTCATGTTTAAAAATTGTGGATTCACTTCAAAACATTAGTTCATAGTTTCAATTATATCTTTATCAAGCTTAAGCTATAATTCATCATCATAATTCACATTAAGCGAGCATCTTTTAATCAGGCAAGCATCCCGTGGCATTTGATAGTTGCTCTAAAGAGTAGGGATTGATTGCATGGTGACACTAGCAATCAATCCACGGTCGTCTTTGGCTTTCCTTTTATGAGTCTGGAATTTACTGATCTAAATTTACTATCATTGCACCAAGAATAGTGAAATGCTTACAACCCAGTATGGGGGAGATGTGGTATGTCTCTCACGTTACGTAAAGTAACATTCCAATGTCTTCCCATAACTTATCAAAAAGAAAAAGTAATTAAAAAATTACTGTCAGACAATAAAATAAAAAAATTATAACCAGCATAGATTCATCTTAAACGAACGTCAATCTGTTAAGCACCAAGAGGGGTCCAATTTTTTGAGGTGTAAATTTTGTATTAATTTGTTAAAAATTTAAGATCAAAACAAAACATACACCACATGAAATCGGACCCCTCTCCGTGCTTAATAGATCCAGGTTTAAGATGGATCTATACTGGTTTATCCTAAGTGCTAGAATGTCCTAGGGACCTAACATCTTTTTGACGGGCATAGTCTGTTTAGAGAAGCCCCCCTTTTTCTGGTACACTTTCCCCCCTAGTGTTAAAATTCTGGTTAGGACTTTTACACTTGAGTGAGAGTTTGAGAGGTGTTACCTTTGCAGAATAGCTTCAAGATTTGCCTGTTCACAGACAGTGGTACCAGCTCTCTGTCTAAATGGTTGAGGTAAAAAGAATTCAGACCAGCTATGCTCTCAATAATATAGGGACCTAGCCATACACTGTCAAATTTAAATGGTTTTTCCTTCCTTTTTTACTACACAAGGACCAGGTCATCTCCTGAAATGTCCTTGATCAGGGTACTTTGTCGAATGTACCTTTGACCTTAGCTTGGCTCCTCATGAACTGACCAAAACCCTTTCATGCTCTACATAATATTAAGTATTTTGATTAAACTTCAGTTTCCGATATCAAATGATTCATGTTAGTCTTGTGCTACCGAGGTGACAATGGGTAGACTTTTGCCCCTAGGGTTTCACATTGTGGTTGGGACTTTTACACTTTAAGTGAGAGTTTGGGAGGTGTTACCTTTAAAGAATGGCTTCAAGATTTGCCTGTTCACAGACAGTGGTACCATATCTCTGTCTAAGTTGTTGAGATAAAAAGAATTCAGACCAGCTATGCTCTCAATAATATAGGGACCTAGCCACACACTATCAAATTTAAGTCGTTTTTCCTTCCTTTTTACACACACGAGGACTAGGTCATCTTCTGGAATATCCTTGATCAGGCTCCTTTGCCGAATGTACCTTTGACCTTAGCTTGGCTCCTCATGAACCGACCAAAGCCCTTTCATACTCTACATAGCACTAAGTATTTCGATTAAACTTCAGTTTCCAATATCAAATGATATTATGATACATGTTAGTTTTTTTTTAGCTGACCCACATGGTCAAAAGAGTATTGCATTGCTATCTTTGGAAGGTTAACTCTGCTATAGACCCAACAGTTAACAAAGTAACAAGGTCAACTACAGAGCACAACTACCTAATCAACAAAATAAAACGGGATCACATTCATGTATCTCCTGACTCAATTAAATAGTTAAGTCTATATTTTACTTATTCAGTGCATTGTGCAATCAGTTCTCTAACAAATGTTAGGACCTGTTACCCATATTTCAGCAGAGGTGTGCCCTAGTTCAGAAATGAGGTATCTTAGCAATAAAAGTGGTTCTGGGCACCTTGAGGTTGTCTTATACAGTCTGGGCAAGTCAAGACATTAGTTTTGAAGCACCAACAGTGATACTTGGGAGCTGTAACAGTCATCTACAGCAAAAGCAAACCAATATTGCTACAAATCTGGGCATAATACAGACATTTCTGAGCATTTTTGGTGATGAGACAGCCATCAAATAATCACCAACAGCACGTCCCGAGCATTTTTATGAAGCAATAGTCAAACGAAGCATCATGTACCAGTTCCAAGGACGTCAACACAACTCTGTACAGCATTGTACAGCCATACATGAAGCATGATGTGCCCAGCTTCTGTGACGTCCAACCTCAGCCATGGCAAATAGTGGGCAGAGTTTTCCTTTGTTTTGGTATCTTTGGAATGGAAATAAGTAATATATAAGCCATGAATGAAAAAATTGAGAAAACATTTTAGATATGAGGGTATTTTAAAGACATGTTCGCATTGGCCAAAATCTATTGTACAATCTCCAAATTTTCCTAAAACCGTTTCATTATAGCTTTGGAAAACCATTAAAATTTCACTGATAAGATCTCACTAATCAAGAAGCGGATAGAAAAAAGGAAAGATACCCATTGGAATATTTGAATTTTTCTCTTCCAAACCTGACTTTTGCATTCAATTATAGAGGTCTTTTATCCACCTCTGAAAGAGCTTTCCACCGCCATATTATTTGCTCGAATTTGTTGTTTATGCTGGATGCAATCTGTATTTTAGTGACTGCATATTTTGTGACTACATGTAACCTGATAATGATGGGATGAATTTCGCAAAATCAGGTATGAACCTTAAAAATATAAAAATACCCTTTGATGCTCTTCTGAATCTACTTTCCAACACAACTGAAACCACTAAAAACGGATGAATAATGAAAGAGAAATCTCGATTTTACCAGCAGTGGTTCCAGAAACTGTGAACTTTCTCTACAGTTATGTTTTCTACTTGAATTTTACGAATTTACAGATATGGTTCTCCATGGATTCTTTTTGAAGCTCCTGAATTCACCTATGCAAAGAATTTGCCTAGCAAGGAGTCGACCCAACAGTGAATTCATCCTTCTCTTAAATATGCCAAACAAGAATCCACCCTGGTGATTAAATTCACCCTACAAGAGAAAGAACTCCATGCCCTAAGAACTATGGCGCTTTGATATTATTGTCGAAACACACTGAAAGATAAATACTAAAAGCACAGGAAATAAAATACGCGTGCGTTGTTTTTCACTACCAGATATGTACATATAAATACAACCACTGTGACCCTTGGTTTCATATTCCAAGGTCTCTCTTGGACTCTCGATGCCTTTGCCTATTCACTGTGACTCTTGTTATTCAGCTCACGTCAATAGCAATACAAAATAAAACAAAGATTAACCCTAAAGGATTAATCTTTCCAACACCTCTCTTTCACTATGTTACGCCCCAGATTCTCTGAAGTACACCCTACTAGATGTGTTGCAGAGGGGATCAACTTGCTATTGTAAAAGGCTAAATTGGGGCTATCTTGTGTAAAACGTGTTGGTCTATTTAGTATTTTCTACCTAGACCTCTTGGTTAGTCACGGCAGGTCCTCTTGGTCCTCATTTAAAGGTGTAATGGTATTGTAGCCCTGCTGACTACCCCTTGATGGGTGGTAACTCTGTCATGTATGGCATTTATGCCCTGCGTAGGTATTGGTGCATCTTGAAGTTACTCCATTAGGACACATGATTTGAAGATCCCCTAGCGACACTTGTTATTTTATACTTTGTAAAGATGATTATGCCAGGAAGGGCTGTCATACCTCTGTAGCACATCTCTTTATGCCCACTTGGACTTAATGTGGTGTATTACCCCTCCTCTTGGTTATCTTGGTCAAAGACATGAAGACGTCGACCTTAGAAGATCCCTTTGAAGGTTGTACCTTGCAAAAGGAGGGAGTTGAGAGAAAAATAATATTGTTGGGGTTAGTTGAGGCATGAAGACCTACTCTTTGGCTCAACATTTCATCTTGGTTGAAGCCTCTTCTTTATTTGTCATTATTTTTGTTAATGTAATTGTAACTTCAGAAGATATTCATATTGTATTGTAACTCCAACGGAGATGTATATTCCCGTGTTCAGGAGAGTCATTATTGTATTAGAGTCATGTAAGTCACGGAGGTTAACCCTCCATTATATGTCAGGGCATTAGACCCCAGAGTTAAGTTGTATTTGGGTTATTAGACTCTCCTAGAGAAGTCAGCCCTGTCTAGTTTTAGGGAAAAGTCAAGTGAAGATAAAGTATAAATAGAGAGGGCGCTTCTCTCATCTTACTCATACATTCACTCATCAAGTTCGCATGAGTGAGAGAGAGGACAAGCTTGCACAAGTGAGAGAGAGAGAGAAGTTGTTGAAGAACATCTCCATCTTTTGGGTTTTATTATTGCTCTTGGTGCTTAATCCATCTCTGAGGAAGTTGCGGAGTTTTCTCCTTGATGTTTTCCCCGAGGAAAAACTGTGTGTCTCTTGTCTCTTGTGATTATTGTTGTGCATGTTATTCTCTCAGATAAGATCCTATATCAAATTGAATAACTGTAAAAATCTAACATGGTATCAGAGCCAAACTGAGAAGAAGGCATAATGCAGTTGTTCAAGCTAGGGCTTCTTAATTTTTGGGTCTCTCTCCACAGATCATCTAGAAAAGGAGGCTAGGATAACTCGCCTTAGGAGGGCACATCTTTCTGTCAAAGCATAGTTTGATTCCGAGCATTTTCAATATTTGGCCTATCACTACTACGAGAAATTAGGGTTTTTCACAGAAGTGGAATTTTGGAGTGCAATCAGCATAGGATTGTTATCCTCCTCAAAATCGAAATTTTGAGACCAAGATCAAAGTTCTTGGTTGGGTAAAACTCCGAAAAAGTCAAACCCTAGTTTGACTCTGGACCAGAAAAACCAGAACTGCAGAAAACCAACTCCAGATCTAGCCTGAACATTTCAAATTGATAAGATCTAAATCTTTTGTATTTCCATTTGAGGTTCTCATTAAAGATATCTCACAACACCAGGCTTGAGGATAAGCTTGAAGGAGCTGATAACTTTCGAGCATGGAAGTATAGGATTTCACGAGTCCTTGAAGAGAATGAATTGGACACCTACATAAATGAAAAGGTTTCGGTTCCAGAGGGAGATGAGGCTAAAACCTTACACAAGAAGAACTTGGTTAAGGCCAAGAGGATTATTGTTGATTCTATCAAGGATCACCTTATACCACATTTGTCTTCCTTAAAGACACCTGAAGAGATGTTTGATTCCTTGACCAAGCTATTTGAAGGAAAGAATATAAATCGGAAGATGACCTTGCGAAATCAATTGAAGAATGTGAAGATCCAGAACGCAGAGACAATACAGTCATACTTTACAAGGGTCTCTCAAATCAAGGAACAACTTGAAGCTATGGGACAAGACATAGAGAATGGAGAAGTTGTGATGACCACCTTGAATAGTCTCCCTAGGTCATGGGACTCCTTTATTCAAGGAATTTGTGCTAGAAGAAAGTTAATCACTTTCAGTAGGCTGTGGGAGAAATGGTCACAAGAAGAAGCTCGAATTATAGCTCGAGAAGAAAATATGAGAAATGAAGATCAAGCTCTCACAGTACACACCAAGAATAATAAAAGGGAGCACTCTCATCACAAGAACGAAAAACACCACCACTAGAATCAGAGGGATAAATTTAGAAGACCCAGGAGAGATCTATCTAATGTCAAATGCTATACTTGTGATGAAAAGGGACATTATTCCAGAGATTATCCCAAGAACAAAAAGAAGAACAAGAACAAGAAAAGACATCATGCTAACACTGCAGAGGATGATGAACCTCCCAGAAAGAGAATCAGAGTAAACAGTGAAGATTCTTCAAGCGATGAAGAATATGTTCTGATTTCAGCTCTCACAGGCACCGTTTCACATGGGACCAATGATTGGCTAGTAGATAGTGAGGCTTCCTAGCATATGACGGGATTTAAAGAATCCTTTGTGAATCTATCTGAACATGAGTCACCTCACAAGGTGAAACTTGGGGATGACTGCAAATACCCTATAAAAGGAAGTGGTGAAGCCTCTTACAAGCTAGACTCTGTAAAATCTTTGAAGATGAAGGATGTCCTATATGTACCAGGACTACAGAAGAATCTTCTCTCCATATCTGCATTGGATGCAAAAGGTGTGAGGGTTGCATTTATCAATGGCCAAGTTCTTATGTGGCCAAAAGGAAAGACTATAGATGATGCAGTAGTGATTGGAGAGCAAGAGGGAGGCTTACACAAATTGAAGGGCCAACGTGAACAAGCCTTGGTCCATGACTCTATGGAGCCAAGTGAATTATGGCATAGAAGGCTTGCACATGTGCACTATAGAACACTATCACTTGCAAGCAAAGAAGTTAACGGTCTTCCTGAAATCCAGACAAAGCATGAAGGAAACTGCAAAGGATGTGTGAAGCGAAAGAACATAAAGAAGTCAATTCCAAGTAGGGAAAGCAAAGCAAAAGGAAACTTGGAAGTCATCCACTCTGATGTATGTGGTCCAATGTCATCCATTTCATTCAGTGGGTATGTATATTATGTTTGTTTCATTGATGACTTTTCTAGGAAGACATGGATATATTTCTTGAAGAACAAAGATGAAGTATTCAACGAATTCAAAGCCTTGATAGAGAACCACACAGAAAAAAAAATCAAGACCCTTCGATCAGACAATGGCGGAGAGTTCACATTAGATGAATTCAAGGAATTATGCAGAAATTTGGGGATTAAGAGGGAGTTGACCACTCCATACAATCCACAACAAAATGGAGTTGCAGAAAGGAAAAATAGAACGATTATGGAAGCAACAAGAGCAATGCTTCATGATCAAGATCTTCCTATGCATCTATGGGCAGAAGATGCAAGAACAACCATGTATGTACAGAATCATACTCCACATAGAATACTGGACAACAAGACACCAGAAGAAACTTTCTCCAGCGAGAAATCAAAAGTCGGCCATCTCAAGATATTTGGCTACCCGGTGTATATACACATCCCTAAAGAGAAAAGAACAAAGTTAGATCCTTTAGGAAAGAAGGGCATTATTTGTGGGATATAGTGAAAGCTTGAAGGCTTACAGAATATACCTTCCTAGGTTCAAGAAGATCGATATCAACAGAGACGTGACATTTGACGAAGACTCAGCATACAACAAATCTAGTAAACTACCTATTTAAGACATTGAAGAACCAGAAATACCCAAGATATGAGATATAACAATGAATAAAGCAACTCCAGAAGAAGATAGACAAATGGAAGAACCTCAGGAACCTGTAGATCCACGCCATGAGAAGAATTCTCACAAGAGGAAACCAACATGGGTACGAGAGGCAATTCTAGATGCAGAGAGATATGGCGCTCTAGATGGAATGCACAGAGAAAGCAAGAGACACAGGCCATACTCCAATTATGTAGCGATGTTGTGCGACATCATTGACAAGGAACCTTCCAGCTATGAAGAAGCGGCAGAAAAGAAAGAATACAAGGATGCCATGATCAAGGAATACCAATCGATCATGAAGAATGATGTCTGGGATGTGGTCTCGAGACCAGAAGGGAAGTCTGTTGTGACTTCCAAGTGGATCTACAAGATCAAGCATGCTGCAGATGGCAGCATAGAGAAATACAAGGCGAGATTTGTTGCACGTGGCTTCTCCCAGAAGGAAGGGATAGATTATGAGGAGACGTTTGCACCTATAGCTAGATACACTTCCATCAGAACAGTACTAGCTCTGACTGCAGTGATGAAATGGAGGGTACACCAGATGCATGTCAAGACAGCATTCTTGAATGGTGTAGTGGAAGACGAAGTGTATGTGGAGTAGGCACTCGAATTTGAGGCACATGACAAGCAGACTCATGTCTACAAATTTAAGAAAGCCTTGTACGGATTGAAGCAGGCGCCCAAGACATGGTACGGTAGGATGGAGAGCTTCCTAACCAGTTTGAGCTTTACCAAGAGTAAAGCAAACTCCAACCTTTACTACAAGGTTGAGGAAGCGAACCCAGTCATACTCCTATCGTATGTAGATGACCTATTTGTGACAGGTGAGAATGGGTTGATTGTAGATACAAAGAGGAAGCTTGTTGTCGAGTTCGAGATGAAGGACTTGGGCATGATGCATTATTTTTTAGGTATGGAGGTGTGGCAGAGTGCAGATGGAGTCCTCCTTGGTCAAGGGAAGTATACAGTGGAGATCCTGAAGAGGGTTGGGATGATGGACTACAAGGCAATAGCCACGCCCATGGCATCGAGCTTGAAGCTACTTTGTGATTCTTAATCAGAGTCAATTGATGCCATGACGTATCATCAGATGATTGGGTCATTAATGTACCTAACGAACACAAGACCAGACATATGCCTTGTTGTGAACACTTTGAGCCAATTCCTGACGGTTCCGAGACAAGTTCACCTGGTTGTCGCAAAGCATATATTGAGGTACCTGAAGGGTACAGTTGATAATGGACTCAGATATGACACGAATCAAAAGGTTAACCTGCAAGGTTATGTTTATTCGGATTGGGCTGGTAGTGTCGTAGATAGGAAGAGCACTTCGGGGTGCTGCTTTAGTATGGGATCAGGTGTGATCTCTTGGTTTAGCAGGAAGCAGTCCTGTGTGGTATTGAGTACAGCCGAAGTAGAGTATGTCGTAGCTTGTTCGGCAGTTGTGAGGCAGTATGGCTGAGGAAGCTACTGTCCAATTTGTTTGATCTCCTATTAGAAGCGACTTCTATCTTCTGTGAAAACCAAAGTTGTTTGAAGTTGTCCCAGAACCCAAAGTTCCATGACAAGTCGAAGCACATTGAGATCAAGTACCACTACATCAGGGATATGGTGCAGAGAGGAGCAGTGAAGCTCCAATATGTTACGACGGAAGAGCAGATAATCGATGTGTTAACCAAGCCACTAGCCAGAGTGAAGCTTGAATACTTCAGAGAGAAGCTTGGTGTACTTCAGATCGAGGTTCCCTCCGAGGGGAGGTGATGAGTTCGGAAGGCGAAGATGCACGAGAGCCTTTCTCACATGGTGGTAGGTGTGTCCTCCCATGGTGCAGATGTAAGGGTTGTGGTCGTTCCAGCATGGTTGAGGTGTGTGCATCTATGTTGTGCTCCGTGTGACGAAGAGATGATCTGAAGATGATGAGATGGTAGTAGTAGATTCAGGTTTTGCAAAGGCATATAATCATTCCTAGGAGATCCTTCAAGTTTTGCAAAGGCATAAAATCGGTCCCGGGATGCTCCTTCAGGTTTTGCAATGGCATATAATCAGTCCTGGGATGCTCCTTCAGGTTTTGCAGCGCCATATAGTCAGTCCTGAGATGCTCCTTCAGGTTTTGCAAAGGCATATAATTAGTCCTGGGAGATCCTTCAGGTTTTGCAGAGGCATATAATCAGTCCTGGGATGCTCCTTTAGGTTTAACAGAGGCAATGTAAAAAGTCCTGAGCTATACGTACTTGATGACTTGCTTGCTGAAATAAATACCTGCATGGAGACTAGGCCTACATCCAGCATGGAAAAGGGTTGGCTCTATAGAAGTTCCTATGACGAGTAGATTCGAGAGATATCACCACTTGATCGAGATGATGAGGTGAGCAGCAGCAATGACAATGATGATCCAACGTTGATGATGATCCAGCATTAAAGACTTGTGTCTATATGTATTGATGTTTGTGTGAAGAGAATACCTTCCTAGTTAAGAGGGAGTGTTAATGTAATTGTAACTTCCGAACATATTCACTTGTATATTTCATATTGTATTGTAACTCCGACGAAGATGTTTATTCCTCCGTTCGGGAGAGTCATTATTGCATTAGAGTCATGTAAGTCATGGACGTTAACCCTCCATTATATGTCGGGGCATTAGACCCCAGAATTACGTTGTATTTGGGTTATTAGACTCTCCTAGAGAGATCGGCCCTGTCTAGTTTTACGGAAACGTCAAGTGAAGATAAAGTATAAATAGAGAGGGCGCCTCTCTCATCTTACTCATTCATTCACTCATCAAGTTCGCATGACTGAGAGAGAAGACAAGCTCGCACAAGTGAGAGAGAAGACAAGCTCGCACAAGTGAGAGAGAGACAAAGAAGCTATTGAAGAACATCTCCATCTTTTGGGTTTTACTTTTGCTATCGGTGCTTAATCTATCTCTGAGGAAGTTGCGAGGTTTTCTCCTTTATGGTTTCCCTAAGGAAAAACTTTGTGTCTCTTGTCTCTTGTGATTATTGTTGTGCACATTATTCTCTCTGATAAGATCCTAGATCATATTGAATAAATTGTAAAAATCTAACAATTTTATGTCATACAACTTAGTCCCATGCCATTTTGTGGATGACACGCAATAATTTAATTTGCAAGTCACTTTTGTAAGCTAGGCCCTGAAATTAGAAAAAAAAGGAGACTTCCTATACATAGAGTGCCTCCATCCTCACTTGGAACAATCATGAAGCAAGAACATGGGCTCATTATGATTCTTATCTTTATTCTATTGGTATACATGAGCTCTCAAGTGTAGTGCACTTTCTCTCTTGGCATGTTTCTCTTGAATTAAAGGACGAATTGTGAATTTTCTAGGGTTTGGTAATCTTTCAAACTTGATCCAATGAATGGTTGTTGATAACTTTTGGTAAAGAAAGGACTCTAGGGTTTGATATGTTGTTTTAGTTGTTGCGTGAGACATCATCTCACAACTCGACCTAGTAAATAAATAGATAATTATATTATCTTGCAAAAATGACAAGTCGGCTGGAGTTAAGCAGTTAGGTCGGCCCCACTTAAAAGACAATTAGAAAACGATATAAATAGGAGGGACGCCTCCACATTTGGAGGCACAGCAACAAGCAAGTTTGCTCTAGCAAGAGGAAATTCACTACTGCAGCTAGGAAACTGTTTTCTTGGGGTTGTCCAGTTTTGGAGAGGTTTTTCCTTGTCTTTCTTGGGATTTGTGCTACTACTATCTGGATGTACTATCTCTATTGGAAGGTGCGAGCTCGGAGGAGACATTATTTTGTCTATGGTTGGGCGATGATCATTGATTATCGTTGTTAAACGAGCTCCACATTATTTTTGTTTATGCCCTTTGTTATTCTTTAGACTTCCTGGTTTACAACTATCAAATTCTAACATGGTAACAGAGCAATGCTAAAAGAAGTCATTGCCGAAAACTAGTGCTCCAAAGTTTGGAGTGATTACAACCTCGGGTTGTCTGAAAAGGAGCATAGAGCAACCTGCCCTCCTACAAGCGTCTTTCTGTGGTGGCCAAATCCAGTTTGGTGAAAGTTCAGTTTTTTACCTAATACTTTCAGGGTCAAGACCTAGGGCTCCATAGATCTAGCCCTTCTGCTCACTCTTTTCCTCGTTCTTATCCTTCTCCAACTGGTCTTGGTAGGTCGCAACTATCTATGGAAGCAGATTTCAGATCCGAAATGTTTCATTTCTGACCTATTCTCTGCCAGAGTCGGAAAACTAGGGTTTCCAATTTTGAGTTGCCTTCTCCATAGATTTGGGAGAAAAAGAGGTGTATTCAACTCGCCTTGATCAGGCACATATCCCTGTGGATTCAAATTTACAAGTCTCCACACTTCAAATTTGATCTAGCTTCTACTAAGGTTTCTGAAGTAAATTTAAGGTTGCAATCAAGAAGGTAAACATGAATGCTGAACACAGACATGACGAGGTTTCCAAGTCTACGTCAAGTGTAAGGTTCTTATTAAGATTGTTGATGAGGAGATTCCATACAAATGAAGAAGGATCTCTCTCGTATCTCGTGCTTCAGATATCACAAGATCGATCACTATGCTATACATTGACATGGTTCAAGCAAAAGAAATGATGATCATAGAGAGTTCAGCTTCTAGAACCCCCTATGTTGAGATGATTATATGAAGATTCAAATTGCGATGGACTCCCAGCAAGAGGATGAAGAACAGAGAACTCTCATGATTCCTACCAGGAGGCAGTGGGAGCCCACCCACCCACAAGACGGTGAAAGATAAGTATCTAGATTTACATGCTCATGTAGATTAGATTTGGTTGTTTCTGGATATATTTTATACAAATCTATATACCTAGATTTAGGAAGTTATTAAGCATGTGATATAGTTCTTTTAATGATGTATAGTAGCCTCATGTAGTATTTAATATGGTTTAGCCCATAATGTTGCACAACATTTCATGGACCCCTCTTGGATGACATCTCCTTCTAACATGCTTAGAGTAGTGCACACGCTTGATAATATGTTATAATGGACACAACAAGCATCCAAACAGTAACCATGTGTGTGTTGAGTTGAAGCATTGGCTAAGATGCCTACATACGTGTATAAACTATTGTCATTGCATTAGATAAATTTGATTATGCAATGTCGATAACCATCTAACAGGATTTGACTTGTAGGGAATGTTATGGCCTACAAGAAAAGGATGATGAAACTTGTGATCCCATTGATATTCAGATGGATCGGAATCAGGAAGCCTCCAAGAGCATGACACTCATCCCAGAAAGAAGAATGACTTTCGGTTGAAATAGTTATGTGGAAGTTGTGACTGTTCAGCAGTAATAGCAAACAGATGAAGACAAAATACATCTAGATATATGTAGATACATGACCCACATGCCCAGATGATCTCATATAGAGATTGGCGATTGGAAGTAGAAGGCTTCAACGGATGTTGGTCCCTCTACTATAGAGGTTCTTCTCTTCGACAATTATGGAAAGCAGTTACTTTCCAGTTACAGTCATGACAGATAGATCCTGGAAAAGAAGAGTTACGCAGTCAATTACTGAGGAGATAGAGGGAGTTAGCCCTTAAAATGAGGATCCTGGCCTATTGCATCACTTATGATGGTGTGGCAGAAAGCTGATGAAGTCTTCCCAAGTCAAGGAAGAGCACACAGTTCAAATCCCGAGCAGATTGAGCATGATGACTATGAGTACATGGCTACACTGATGCCGATGTTATTTTGACCCATACAAAACAGTTGAAGGATCCTTGATGTACATGGTCGTCACCAGGATGGATACATACATCTTACCTATGGACATCTCTAGAAAGAGAGAAGGATGCTTAGCTACAGAGGGAGCAGGATGCTTAGACATAGAGGGAGCAAAACGCTCCAGCAGAGATGGGGGATTCTGGGACACCCTGAGATGGGGGTGGAAACTAGCCCCTTGATACTCTCTCTCAGGTACATGAATTCAGTGATATGATTTGATATTATTAATTTTAATGTCTAGACTGGGAAGGACAAAAATGTATTCCACGATATATTAAATGCTTTTGCTACATGACATGTGTCCAAGACTATAGTCTCTCTCAGAGAATTCTATGAGTAGTATTCTCTCGATCACTATGCAACAAGTGAGATCTCTTGGACATCCTAAAAAAGAGAAGGAAATATTGGTGCACATTAGTACTTGTATGAAACAGGATGGGACAGTACTTTACTCCCTGACACTCTGTGATGGAGTGGGAGATTGTTTCCATGATTACAGCCCCCGTTGAGAGCAAAAAATGAGTTCTCTATGAACTCTTTGTCCTACTGTGAACACCTATGAAGAGTCACTGTGATTTTTAAAAACACCTAAGTTCTAGGTGCTCATCCGTGGACAAGTGATTCCATATGAACACCTATGAACCATGACGGTGACTCTGTCTGAACATCTGAGTTCTAGGTGAACATTTGTGGGCGAGAATTTTGATGTGGATACATGTGAGATATGACGGTGATTCTATGTGAACCCTTGAGTTTTGGGTGGACACCTATGGACAATGATGGTGACTCTATGTGAACTCCTAAGTCTTGTTTGCACACCTATGGACAGTGACAGTGCTTTTGTGTGAACTCTCGAGTCTTGTGCGTGTGGACACTTAGCCATGCGGTGATACCTACCTCCGGGACTGGTAAGTTATGATAGACATCGTTCTGATACCAGTAAGTCATGGTACATGGCTCTGTAGCTCATTGGGTAAGTCATGCCAAAATACCTAGATTCGACACTGGTAACTTATGTTATGCGTAGCTCCAATGCCAGTAAGTCATGGTACATGACTCCGTATGCCCGCATGATTCGAGACATAGTGAAGACCTCCAAGGACTATCAAAGACTCATCTTAGGGATGGAGTAATAGTCAAGGTCTCCGATGACTATGTGCATAGTCAAGACCTCCGAGGACTATCAGAGACTTATCAAAGGGATGGAGTAATAGACAAGGTTTTCGAGGACTATGTGCATAGTCAAGACCTTCGAGGAATATCAGAGACTCATCCTAGCGATGGAGTGATAGTCAAGGTCTCTGAGGACTATGTGTGACTATCTGAGACTCATCTTGGGGATGGAGTAATAGTCACAATGTTGGTTCTTTGTGAACCTTCTTAGTGAACTCCAGTTGGTTCTTCGTGAACCGAGTTCTTAGTGAACTCAGTTGATTCAGTATGAACTCCAGTTGGTTTTGTATGAACCTGTGTGGGCTTCAAAAGTGATCTTCACATACAACATCAAACGGGGTTGGCTCTATGCTAGATGTGTGATCTTATATCCAGTATGAAAAAGGATTGGCTCTGTAAAATCTTGCATCCTGTATGAAAAAGGATCGACCCTGCAGAGAGCTACATCCAGTATGAAAAAGCACTGACTCTATAGTGGTACACCCAACATGAAACAGGGTAGGTTGTTGTACGAATATAGACCTAGTGGACTATGTCCTGTGTGCACAAAGTTGAGACGTTACATATGGACTCGACAATGAACCGGATCGAGTCGTTACATATGGACTCATCAATGCATCGAGACTTGTCACTATGTTGATGCTCAATAACCTTTATGGTTGGGAGTTTTATGGGTTGTAGCCTATATTGACATGATAAAAGTCTCACTTAAAAGTTATGGCCTTTGTGAGCCCTCATATGATTGTAGTCATTATGGATGCTATGAGGAGGTTGCAGTCCATGATGTGGTGTAGACTTACTAGCAATGATAGTCCTAGTGAGATCTTTGGTTTGTGCTGAAGCATGTTGAGTACACCCATGTTCCCCGACAAACTAGGTTGAGTTGAAGCATGTTGATTTGGTGCATGTTCCCCAACAAGTTGGGTTGAGTTGATGCACGTATGACTTCCCGATGTACTAGGAAGAGTTGTGGAGCTAGTGCATGTTCTCCGATGAACTAGATTGAGCTGACACATAAAGATTGATAGACTACTCTCGACGAACTTAGATTGTGTTGGAAGCCCTTCCTTATAGAGATGTTCGAGATAGTCATGATGTATTGTTGATATCCAAATGTGTTACAGATGATAATATTGATGATGCCTCCCTAGCTAAGAGGGAGTGTTGTTGTAGTAGTTGTATGAGACAACATCTCACAAGTTGGCCAAGTAATAAATAAATAATTAAATTATATTCCAAAAATAACAACTCGACCTCGATTACGCAGTTAGGTCGGCCCCAGTTAGAAGTCAATCAAAAAATAGTATAAATAGGAGGGACGCCTCCTCATTTGGACACACAACAACAAGCAAGTTAGCTCTAGAAAGAGGAAGTTTGCTATGGCAGCTAGGAAATATTTTTATAGGGTTATCCACTTTTGGAGAGGTTTCCTTGTCTTTGTTGGGGTTTGTGCTACTACTATCTGTATGTACTACTATCTCTAAACGATTTATCTCTATTGGAAGGTGCGAGCTCGAGGGAGACATAAATTTGTCTATGGTTGGGAGATGATCATTGATCATTGTGGTTCAACGAGCTCCACATTGTTTTGGTTTTTTTAATTTGTCATTCTTTTAGTGATCTTGATTTACAGCTGTCAAATTATAACATGCTCTTTGCCCTTTTCCTTATTTGATGTGGGGTAAGATTTTCTAATCTCTTCTCTAACATTGCTCTTAGGCATCTTAGCAAGAACAATTAGGTCTTGTTATATATCTTGTTATAATTCTAACCTGCTCTTTGCCCTTTTCCTTCGAAGGAGTCATTGTCGAGCTTGGAAATTCATATTTTGCCCCAAGTATTTCAAGGATTACTCTAACCTGGAAGGTTGCTAATCTCTACAATAGTTCATAAATATTGAATTGCCAATTTGAGGAAGGAACATTGAACTTGATCTCTTGTTGCCCTAGCAACAAGATTAAGCTCTAATTCCTTCTTCTTATTCAAAATTTATAAAGCCTCTACATCTTTATTCCATAAAATACAGAAAAAATATTATATTCCAAATTGCCATAAAAATCAAATATAGAAAAAGCCGTAAAAATCAAATATTCGAAAAATCCAAAAAATATTGTGTTGGTTAAGAATGCAATCCATCATAAGTGAATCGTTGCCTTGATTTTGTGGTCAATCCTCAAGGGTGTCCCCTCTTGATGGCTAGTCATGAGGTATAGGAATCTGTGCAAGTGCTGGTGTGTTTTTCAGATCTAAGTTTGATAGGTAGATCCATCCAATTTTAAATTTGAAGGGCCATACAAGCAAGGGCCAACGTCTCCTAACATCCATAGTCACATAGCACCCCCATCTAGTAGTCGGATTTGGTATTCTTGTAATTTTCGGGGGCTGGTTAGGGCACAAACCAGGTCTGTAGTTCCATTTGAAGTTATCATTTGGCTAGCTTCTCAAGTTCTACGCGCTGTTGGGAAGCATCTCCAAGGTGCCTATTTTACCAAGACACTATTGGCACCTCACTGACCCCTTCGGCATGGCTGTTAAATGCCTTCAACAAGATTTGTTATATCCATCATTGGCTTCCCTAAAGGTATGGTTTCAATCCCTCTCTATTTGGCACACAGTCCTAGGTAACTTGGCTTTGTGTTAAGTGGTTTTAATCTATTTTTCAGCCACATTTTGTTGGTTGTCATTTCATAACAACACGCCTTTAATTGTCTCTTTTAATAGTGTGCATATTATTATCCTAACTCCTACCTTCTTTGACTCCAGAGTCCATAAGGCACCGATCCTTGTTAAGAGGTTGCCCATGAGGTATTTTGCAATTCAACCCCACATATATTAGGAACTCCTCTTAGGTCTCTAGCAGTTGTCTTAAAGTGTGACAACTTTGTGCTGTCATGACATTGGGAACAATTCCCTTTATGCTAACTCTTGGAGCAGCACGATTCAAAACATTAATCAACGTTGTAATACCCCAGTTTTGACCCCGTTTGCATTAAAAGGTAAATGATGTATATTTTGTAATTAATCGTGGTGTGGAGCTAAAGGCAAAAGCCCCACCATCGATTTGGTTGTGTATGTTTCGGCAATAGGGATCGTTGCCGATAGTATATCGTGCTATCCAACACATTAGAGTTTTGGCATCATGTAAATATGCACATAATTAAATTAAACCTACAGCCAGCTACGATGGTGCAACGTTAAATGAAAAGGGCATGATTCCAAAGGTTAAGGGGGGGGATTGTCTAGCCCGTGGGAGCCATTGGGAGTTTGCCATGTGTCGACCACCCTTTTTAAACTTCTGTTGTCTATTAGTTGGGAAGAGTTATGGCGGGGAAGTGGTGGGTGACAGCACTGCCAGTCCTTGCCCCACGCACACCCCACCAGCTGGCTCATTCAATCATGCTGAGAGCAGGGGAACAGACACGATTCCCATTCCTTCCACTCTTCCACGACGGGAGTTCTTCCATTGTTTTGGGTCTAGTCCATCCTCACGCGGAGGGTTCTCTTCACGCGCAGGCGAGAGATCTTCATGGTTACCCTCACGCAGGCAGTCAGTCGGCTCTCCACTTTTGGATGATGGTGGTTTGTTTAAGTTTTTCCCTTCACGCAGAGAGGGGTGAGGTGTATGTGTGTTACCCTCACGGCTTGTGGTCTGCGTACCTGTTCTCCCTTGTCCAAGATTGAGAATCGGACTTCTCTCCCGTTTAGGACTGTGTAATGTTGTCGTCACTTCATTGTTGAGCCGAGGTTGTGGTTTTTCCCCTGATTTGGCAATTTAATGTGGTTTTCCCTCCATTGTTCGTGGCTTGTTGTGGTTTTCCCCACGTTGTGTGTTGTTGTGAATGCAATCATCTTTTGGTTGCCGCTGAGTTGTTTGGCCACGCTAGGGCCAAGAACAACTCTGAAACATCTTGTTTGACCTGAGCTGTGTTCACCTTATCGTTTGGGTTGCCACCCTGTCATCTTTGTTTTCTTCACAGAGCTATGAACCGATTGTTCTACTGCGGTATGTAGTGGGTGGTCTTCGGACTGTTTAGAGCAGGATTAGAGGCTGGGTATGCTTGAGAAACCTAGTGTTGGTAGCCACTCAAACAGAGTTAGACTGAAGGCTTTCTTCTCCACAACCCTTGAAGAGTATTGGAAAGGGAAGTCAATGCCTGAGGGACTGCAAAGCGGAAAAAGGACTGATTCCCGGTGTTGGGTGTGTGGATGTCTTAGAAGTCAGGTTAGCTCTGGTGTAGGCGTCCTTCTTAGCTCTCCATTGAGACCACCAGCTTAGCATTTAGCCTTTCCTAGCTCCTTGACGACTTGATAAACCCTACTGTGTGGGCTTGGCTGATTTGTGTACCTTGGCTATGTGTAAGCCTGCTTTGACCCTTATTCCTTGAGGAATCATGCCCAGCTCAAGGGTGGTAGTGTTGCTGAGAGATTGATGAACACGCTGGCCTATGGTTGGGTGGAACGTTGCAGCGACATAGCTGGTTGCGGGACGAATTCTTTTTAAGATGAGTATTCCTGACTATTCCGTCTCTGAATTTATATTTGCTGATTAATGAATATGATGAACATGTGGTATGCTTGAATGAATGTATGTTTGCTTCTGCTATGTATATGAAGGATTATGCATCTTAGTATGTTTTATGTTTTAAGCTTTATATTTCAGCATTATATGCCTGTTCATGTTCATGGGGCTATTTACCCGGAGGTTTTTGATGGTTTGGTAGCATCCTCCTCGCCGCTCAGAGGGTCGAGGACGTTACAAACGTGCTAATCTGAACGGTAACACACTAAATGATATTGTGACTATTCTTTCTTTCTCTAATTTATTTAGGATGTGCACTCATAATATTTCTCAATAAACTCTATTTCACTGTTTGGCAGGTGATGCTGCTCAACATTTGATGTTGTGATCGAGTTCGGAAATTGATAACTGGGTAGGCCTAATTAGATAAGTGAAAACACTTGGATATTGGTAAGCAAGTGCAATATACCTTAGATATGAAAATATGAATGCACACAATAGATCAGAAATTCTCCACACTTTTTTTGATAAAAAAACCCTTAAGGTAGGGCAACAACTTATACTTGATCCTTTTATGGAAGGATCCACTCCCATTCACTTGCCTCTTCGAGGAGGCAACACCCTCCGACCAACTAAGCTCGACATACAATATTCTTCCACACACCTTTATAAGGAGGACTCCATACTTATTTATAGGTCATAAGACAACTTCTTTAACCCTAACAACCTCCTAACTACCTAGTGGGCCTTCTTTAATGAGGCCCTATTACATTTATTCAATAATAACTAATATAGTGGACGGGTACCTAATGAGGTGAATTAAGTGCAAAGACAAAATGGAGTGCTAATGACTTTGTGGAAATAAAGGGAGTGGATGTAGTTGCAAAGCACAAGAATCATTCTAGCGATGACCTTTTGCGTCATTTTTGAACTCTTGATTCATTTCCACCAACACCTTTAGCTATTTTCTTAAGTAGTCTTTCATCCTCTTAAAACATGATATAAAATTTTCATCAACCACAATGTTTCACTTACAATTGATCTTGCTCACTAAATTGTATGACATGAACCCAAGATTATTAGGGTTTGCATGATCATTATAAAAGGATAAAAGTAAAGTCAACCTCGAAGGGTGTTATCAATGGTATAGACCATAGCAATGTTAGGTACATTTATGACCAAAAAATGCGAAGGAGTCAAATGTTTAAATGTCTTAAGAAGGCTCTCTCTACCTTGTTAATTTTTTAGTAGACATATCTAGTAATCAACTATATCCTTAAATCAACCAAGAAATTCAGTAATTCTGATTCACCCATTCAATGAAAAAGAAGCCTAACACTCTCCATCTCCTCCTACCACTTCGAAAGGAGATGACAAACTCTCAAACAAAATTAGCTCACTTAGAGGTCTAATTGTAGAACTTCTGTCATACTTGTGCTACTCTAACCAAATATCAATGATCGGCCATCTTGAGGAATTTCTATTATGTTCTCAATGCATCTGAGTATCCATAGGGGGAGTGTTTTCAAGAGTCGAGAAAACAACATTTCTATTATACCCATAGGACTTCTATATGAAGATGCTTGACTACAAAAGGCATGACTTAAGGGTGTTTCAGAAGCTTCAAATCAGACAATAGATATAGCATCCACCTTCTTATCCATTGTAGTTGTCAACAAATAAAATGAGCTCACTTACAGATCTACATGCCGGACATTCTTCACATCCCAAGCCTAACTAACAATATGTTGATAATTTCCCTTCTTAAGGAGTTTCAATTACATTCTCTAAATTCTCTGAACATCAATACGTGAAATGTCTTCAGTAGTCCAGAAAACAATGCCTCTATTTTACACACAACTTTTAGTTATAGATGCTTGACTGTACAACGCATGACATAAGGGTGTGCTTCAAGAGCTTCAACTCAGACAATAGACATAGCATCTACGCTTCAATCATCTAGAATTGGCGATAGCACTATCCATGGCTCCTTGTTTCTAAATACTTTGAAATTACCTAATTGCAATTCATTCCCTTCTTAATATCTATTGTTAGCACATGTTCAACTCCTGATTATGATATAAAGGAGATGAAACCTGAGATACCGATATAGGCAATTGAACAAAGAAATTGATTTCAAACAGCATTCAAACATCATATCAACAAATTATTTATATACTATTGTACAGAATACTGTAAACGACAAAAATTATAGGTTAAATAAGAGTTCAATGGCAAACCTCATAAGTCACGGTCCCACCAGCAGTTGCAGGCTGACGAAGTGTCACATGAGAAATTGCACCATTTGCAGAAAGAATGCAAACTGCTCTAGGCCCTTGTTGCGAAAATGACATTATTTTTGTTGCAGCATCCTGCACATCATCAAAATATCCCTCTGAATAAATGGTGATATAATAGACATTACTATAATTTGTAATAATTTTGTCCCAAATGATTTATTAAGATAAAAATATGTATTAACTTACTTAAAAGTTAAAACATACCACACTAATATATATTCATGAGCATATTTTCTTATAGTCACAAAAACATCCATTATTGCGAAGAAAGCTGAATTTAGAACCCCAACAATAAATTGATTACGAGATCTCAGCATCACATTTAACTGAACTTTCATATTGATCAGAAAAGGCAAAAAAACTTTTACCAAATGAAAACTTCCTTGCCACCTGACATATGTACGAACTGTAACGTAACTAGCTTGAGTAAGTGCATGGTTTAAAAATGCATTTGCTGGTGGTACAAAGATAATTACTTGTTTTCTAAGCTTGTAAAGTAAAAATTTATTTTTCTCTTGTATTACTAAAGATTCTATTGCTTCGTAAAACTATTATTGATTCTAAGCTCCTAAAGTAAATTTTCAATTCTCTCTTGCATTTTGCTCAATTCCCTCCTAAAAATATCATTCTAAGATAGTATAGTCTTCAACAAGATATATCCACAATTATGTGTTGTGCGCTTTCATAAAGCAGTTTCCTTGTCTTTTTATTTTACATTATTTCGTTGGGAACAAAAGGGCAAATCTATTGTAGTCTGCCTTTTCCCATGAAATTTACATTTTGAAGTCTCGATAAAAATAGGGGATCTCAAGAACCCTACCCCTTACACTATGTTAACGATTACCTTTATATTAAATATAGTTTATTCTATAACTCTACTACTGTAGTCCTTTCAAGCACTTGTATATATTACATCAATCCTTAAAAAACACTCACAACGATTACCTTTATATTATATGTAGTTGATTCCATGACTCAACTTCTACTGTAGTCCTTTCAAGCACTTGTATATTTTACATCAATCCTTGAAAAATAAACACACACTTAGCTATGCAACAAACACAAATATCGTTTGGAACATAGTATTAAAAATCGGAAAAATCGGAATCAGAACCGGCAGGTTCACCGGTTCAGTACCAAACCGGGTCAAACCAGATCGGGGACCTGTTCGGTAACTAACCGGTCCAACCGGCCGAGTTAGAATCTAACCGGTCCGGTTTGGTATTAATCACAATTGTTTTTATTTTTTTGATTTTTTTTAAAGTTTAAAGTTTTAAACTATTACTTTGTTTTTTATTTGTTTACTAACCGTTCCCTAACCTAGGTCCTAACCTATCCCACTCCCTAACCTAAGTTTATACATATCTTAACATTGTTCATCTTCACACATCACTGTATACATGCTTCATCATATTATTATCATCCTACAGTAGTATGCATCATCACAACTTCATACTAAAGTTATACCATTGTATGTGCCACTGTATACACACTACTTACTCACCTATGTCATCTTGTTCATCATCCCTCATTCAGCATTGTCAACATCATCATATCTTAGTCAATGCATGTCAGACCTCTGCATATGTCACTCTTCAAGCTTGGGATGTAAATGAGTTTGAACTGTGACTGTGTATGCCCAACACCCTGAACAAGTCTGTGTATATTTGCAGACTTAACTCCAAACTCGGACTGTGGTTTTTTTTTGCTGTGGAGGATCTCCAAGGTCAACAAGTCTTATCAACTTCCATTCTTGTTTATGTAGAAGACCTCATACTTAGACTGTTTATACTTCAAGTTCAAACTGTTTGTGAACCACGGGCTGATTGTCTGCTAGCTTGTCCTTTAACCTATGCACTTGTGCTGCTGCAAACAAATTAGGGCCTCAAACACTGTGCAAAAGGGATCATTGTTGACTGTATGGTTGTTTAATTCCCTAATCAATTTTCACCAAAATTCTGGGCATGAAAGTCTTCAAAATAAACTCACTGCTGCCATACAAAAAGGTCTTCCCAAAACTCAGACTCTTATTTTGTCTTTAATGCCTTGGAATCATGGATTATAATCTTGAAAATGTTGTTTTTCTTTAAAATTTAAATATTTGATGTATTTTTTAGCAAACCGATTCATTAAATTCCAGTGTTACACGGGGACTCGCCCCCCAAGGTCGGGGGCGCGCCCCCCTCGCTCCCTGCGCCCCGGGGGCTTGGGGGCTCCTGGGGAAACGTTTCCCAGCGTCCCCAAAATCAGGAAACTCTTAGAAACTCGCAAGGGGCGCGTCCCCCTGTTCTGCAGCGCGCTCCGGTGAAGGGGGGCTCCCACACGCCCCCTCTAGACACTGGGGGCTCCTAGACGCCCCCCACGATTTTCCCAATTTCAGTTTAAAAAAGCAAATTTTTAATTTTAATTGTTGTTTAGTCTCTATTTCAGGCTTAGCTTTTAGTAATTTACTATTTCACTATTTTAGCATGCAATATCATTGATTCAAGTTTTCAATTACAATGACTGAAATTAGAAATATGAATATTAGAAATATGAATATCCAGATTCAAATGACAAATTTGAAAATTATCGTGATGAAATGTATAATGTGTTTGTATTATTAATTTGCTATATTCTGATTTACATTGCACAATGATAAACTTAGTATTTACTATTTATTATTTACTTTTAGTAGTTTACATGGGATGAATCATTGAATTGTTGTTGCTGGGATTTAATAATTTGTAATACTAATTTTTATTAAGACCTAGACGTCCCCCCGCCCCCCCGAATTTCACTAAAATTTAGGGGTGGTCTCCACACGTCCCCAATGTGCGTTTCCCTGCTCCCGCGCTCCGGCGTCCCGGAAACTTGGGGGAACATTGTTAAATTCAAATCGGCCGATTTATGACCGATTCATTACCGATTCCGATTCCGATTCCGAGTCCGATTCCGATTTTTAAAACTATGGTTTGGAATGCCTCTTCCATTTTATGCCAAGAAGTAGCGGGATCTTTTAAATAACCGAACAACACCAAATGATTTGATGAGGAAAGGAGGCGACCACCATGAGAAGTAGGTATGGTTGCTTTTGTGATTCTTTGTTGTGTAGACTCGGGTTTCTATGACAACTCTCTTGTGGCAGCTTCCCTAAGTGTGGCCATCACTGTTTCTTTTGGCTTCTTAAATAAACATGAGACTTTGCCCAATCCACAATTTTGGCTATGGTTTCTTTGTCACCTATTACCCCCATTTTTGAATAGGTATCCACATATGATTCTAGTCACTTGTTCATCGAGGGATTGCAGCTTGTTGAAGTTGTTTTGGGTGACGTAGGGTTTTTCACAACAGTTCTCCAAGTATGCCAGGTCAGATGTTTACGCTGTGAACACCATAATGTGATGTCACCTATCTCAGCATGAAAAGCAAAAACTGTATGTTAAAGAAGGAAACGTATGTTAATCTTTTACATTTGGAGCCTTTAATGCAAGGACCGTCTTCAAGGAGCTGCCAACAAAACCATTTAAGGAGTTCAAAGAATGAAGGTTCCAGCATTAATTATAAAGAATCCAACTGTCTTCCTTTTTGTTTTCCAAACCCTGGAGGATATACGATTAACTTGTCAAGAGGGTTGTTTTCAAAGGACAATCAAAAATATTTTTAAATACCTTATTATTTTTTGGATGACAAGTCTTCAAGAACTGCCACGTCTCCAACCACCATGTATGTTTAAGGTATTATTGATTTTTTCAATTTCAATCCCCTCTCTTATTTGCCATTTTGGTGAAGTGATAAACCTTGGCTAATACCTTTGTTTGCTTAATACAAATATGGTGCAAACTGTTAGATGAGCGTTCTGCAAGAGTTGACTTATGGACCCGATTGAGATTGATGTCTGCACAACGTTATTTTTCTCTAGTTTGGATTGAGCATTCAGTTTAGCCAATATATATCCTCCCACATGAACATGGTACAGAATAAACCCTGTTTCTTTTCATAGGATCGATTGGATCTTTAGCAGTAACCAACATACCTCTTAGGTTGTTAGGAAGTGAGAAAGCCACCTTAATGTCTTCTTTTTCTGAATATCTTGGCAAGTTTTTTAGCAGTCCATTTGATATAAGGTAGAGTAACTCTTCAACCAACTGTAAACAGTTCACGGTTATTTTCTCTTTGTCCATGCTATGCTTTGTGGATTCTTTCTTATTTGGTTCCTGTGGTATCCATTCCTTTTAAATACACCAAGGCCAAGCCCCCACAATGTAACAACAGTAAGGACCAAATACAAGCTCTAAACAGTTTCAGACATCCCTAAGAAGATCTCATTTGCTATGTGGAAGAATAAATCACAAAGCTCCCTTTAAATAGCTCTGAGGAGGTTAGACAAGAGTGCACTGTTCCTTTGAAAAAGGCCAAGCCCACTCAACATAACGTCACTGACGAAAATTACAAGCTCTAAAAAATCTCAGACGTAATAAGGACATAACAATCCTGAGAACTGACAAAGGAAATACAACCGTCACTTTGGACACCGAAGACTGCAAAAGAAAAATGACAAAGCATCTTATAACAAGCGGAGAGGGTCTTGTGTACATTTTTTGCATACCAATTGCAAACCACCACCAGTCAGGCAAATAAAAAGGGGGTCATGTAACATGCATCCAGGTCCCATTTTCAGCATTCGGAGGGGGTGAGGTATCCCAAGAAGACAGACCTGGAAGAGAATTTCTAGCAAAGTCAAGGTTTGCTTGCCAGTTCAGATAAACAAATGGAAATCAAGAATATAGCCAGCAGTAAGGGCACAATTTGGAGGTTATCCTCAGCAAATGAGGTCACTGACATAAAACACTACATGCAAACCTGTAGCATCAAGGAGATCCTCCAGCATACAATCATCCATGGTCCCATAACGTTAACCAACAGTATGGGTTCTTCCTCGATTCATTTTAAGAAGGTTGGCCCTCCTCAGATTTATGGTTTTAAGTGATTTAGTGGTCTGCGACTCTGCCCTCCTTGGATTTATGGTTTTAAGTGATTTACTGGTCAGCCCTGACCTGTTGTTGGCTTTCATAATATAAATAAACACGTCTAGACTCTATCCTAATATGTTTCATCCTCCAAGCCATGATGTGCCCTGAATCTTAAGTTTTCAACCCTGTTTAAAGCTACCTGTAGGAGATTTTGAACAGAATTTGGGCTAGTAATAATCCCATCAGCTTGCACGAGAAGAATATCAAATTTGCCAGCAGCAGTGCCTTATTTTCATCAAGTTTATGGCACAACATTAGCAAGTCTGTCTGTCACCAGCACTTGTCATCTAGCAGCAGTTCATCCTTTTCCTATTGTAGTAGCCAGCTTTTGTACTATGTGTGACGCTGTATCAACCTACCAGATTTGGGAAGCTGTAACTAGCATCCATCTCCAGTTTCAAGACTCATTTGATGTTATACGGAGGGTTTATAACTTTATACCAATCATGCATCAAATTTCCAACCACAAGATCAATGGGTTCGCTTGGAAACTGCCCAGATTTGTAGTGAAAGAGCCAGCAGATTGGATCATCTCTGTTTCGGACATTTAAGCAGGGTTCCAAGTTGTACAAAGGCAAATTGCAGGCTATTATGCTCAGAGAAAGCACTCTAGCCTATTTCAGTTGTTTCACAGTAACGGAGGGTTTAGTGATGGATGCTCTTCTATATTTCACTTATGGAGGAAGGTAGCACCTATGAAGACTTCAATGACGTACTAGTGTCATGAGGAGCGATTCCCTTGGACTCTGGACACCCTCCCATGCATTGCATTGTACTATTAGAGCAGGGGCAGTCCCCTCTTGAAGCTTGATTTCACATATATTCATCTTACTGGAGCTGACATTCCACTTTGAGATTGTGTGCATAATTATAGTCCTTGCTTTGTACAAGAGCATCCACTATTCCATTGCCATCTCTTGAAGTTTCCTTGGAGGGCTCCCACTCTTAGAGTACCACCTTTAAAGACTTCAGTGCCATACTACTGTCATGGGGAGCGATTCCCTTGGACTCTGAACACCCTGCCATGCATTTCATTGTACTATTAGAGAAGGGGTCGTCCCCTCTTGAAGCTTGATTTGACATATATTCATCTTACTGGGGCTAACATTCCACTTTGAGATTGTGTGCATAGTTATATTCCTTGCTTTGTACAAGAGCGTCCACTATTTCATTGTCATCTCTTGAAGTTTCCTTGGAGGGCTCTAACTCTTAGAGTACCTCTTCCACATTTAAAGAGCCTTTTTGGGATGTCCAGGGTGTGGATGTATGTCTTGTGGACTTGTCTTAGGGCTGTTTGGCAATCTTCTGAGCAAATTTTTGGGTCTTGGAGGAGAGTTTCCATTGGAGCACTAACCTTTTGGAGAATCTTGAAGCGCTTTGAAGGCTTAAATTAGTACTTGTTCACCTTTTAAGGAAGGTGTCCTCCTTTGGGGCTATTTTGTCTTGGAAGAACTACCTTTAAAGGAGTCATGGGAGGCCAGTCCTCGACCATCATTTGATTTTTGATCAGTCGATTGAGGTGCCCCTCTTGTTGGGCCTTATATATATATATATATATATATATATATATATATATATATATTGGAAACATTGTATTTGTGGCTTTGACCGCTATTTTATCATTTCTTGGAGTTCGTTAGAAATTAGTGGGATTTTTGCAAAATTTTACTCTACCCTAGGCTAGATCTTGGAATAGATGATTATTTAATTTTAAAAGATGTTGAGGTACTATCCTATATAAAGAGAGCCTCATCCCCATTTGAACTCATCGATGGATTTTGAGAGAGCTCTCTCTTTTGGAGCCTTATTAACATATCTTTCTCGAGTATTTTGAAGTTTGAAGGTTTTCTTCTCTTGGGTTTTCTAGATAGCTGAATATTAACATAACATGTATATTCCGGCATTGTAAGATCTTTATTTCTTGTGATATGTCTTGTGATTTAGCTATCTTAGGAGTGTTACAAATCAAGCTTGCATACGCTAGGATAACACCTCTAGGTTATCATTGGGCTAGAATGTTCTTTGGGCCTTTAAATCACACATGTTGGTTCAAGTTGTAACACATCCTAAATGTTAGAAGGGATTGTAGGCTTTTTCTGTATAGTGGTTGTGGCTTGTGATGGACCAACAGCTAAGGTAGTGCATAAAAGGCTGGGTGAGCAATAGAGAGGCATAGAAAGTGAAAACTAATTCATTTTTTCGAGAAGGTCATCAAAGAGAAAGTCAAGATTATAAGCTCCAAACACTCCAGCCATCCCTAGCAATAGCCCCCTTACCACAAATCTCAAATAGGAGTAGTAGTAGTCTTGGAAATCAACCAAAAATATGGAGGTCTCTATGTCATCATAGCCCATGGCATAGACAGAAGCATGACTAACATAATTAATAGATATAGTTGTTGATTTATCACCAGGTCCTCTAGGTCGAGCAGGAAATTCCAACCTTTCAGAATTCCTGATAAAGCACTATTGAAACAAAAATGACACTCTATAATAGACATGAATTTGGATTTTAGCTCCATTTCTTGCAACTATTGGTTACATGTGCTAGAGGGACAAATGTTTGAGACAGTTTGTGATTTGCAAAATGAAAATGGGAGTCTTTCCTAACCGCAAATTTAAATTCTATTGAAACCATTTTTTGCAACAACTCTATTGTGGAAATGTCATTGTATATCTGTTATGTAGGTTATATATGCTTGCGAGTTTGGTCTTCGATTCACCATATTATAGTTTTGCAACAACTTTGTAGTTGGTGGTTCTCCCTACCTTAGTTTTAATTTTCCAGCTCCATTGCCTAAGCATTTTTCAAGCATCCTTTGAATTAGCTAACTTGCAAAACCACATACATGTTGAGCCTATGGCGTATGCAAAATGGAAGCAACGCCTCCCCAAATATGGCGTATATGCTAACATTGAGGTAATGAATATTATTTCATCTCTCGCTTACAAAGCTCTAACTATTAACGTGAATGCAATAGCATGGGTATTTAAAGGACTCACAACAAGGGACCTCTAGTTTATCATCAATAACATTTTGTTGGGTATATATTTGAGAAACAACAATAAAAGTATTTCACACCATATGGATTTAGGGATCTTGTGAGGAAGAACTAAGAGGTTTACCAATACGATAGGAAGTGGCATCTCAGAAATGTTCTCTATTTTAAATACTTGGATATCAACTGTAAAGATAAACTTATTTAATCCCTCCTGATGCACATGCACTCAAGGAGGTGAAACATGAGCACATCACCTAGAGCCATAAGTAAAATCAATGTTTAGATAGGCAGTCTTCTCCATCAATATCCCTCTCTAAAGCAAAGCACTTTATCTATCATCAAGGAGACTCATTGTTTAACTCAAACTCTCAGGCTTAATTGCGTGAATTAGATATTGATTTTTCCATTGAGAAGAGGTAAAGATTGTTGATAAACAACTCAAGAAGAGACATCTCATTCTCCATTTTTAAAGAAACGTGACTCTCGAAAAGTATCTCTACAACTGGTATGCTAATAATAATGGCCCAAGGGGTTGGAAGGTATTGGGAAAAGGCTATATGCATGTAGTACTTGACAATGACGCAACGATTCAAACTAGGTTCCTGAATGGAGTAGGAATGATATATGGTGCATTAGTGTATGCATAGCCTTGATATGAGACTTTTAAACAATAATTTGTGTCTCAACACGAACATCCTCTTTGGATGTTGTTCCCTCAGACACTTAAACACTTCAGAATCCAAACCAAGACAATCTCCCAAAGATCATTCTCTTCTAATAAAAGATTTACCTTGACTATGCATGATAGAAAATTCAAGGCATCGTCCAATATGTCTACAAACCTAAGGTTAGATGATGCCATCTCTGATTGGACACAAACTCCCAATTAAGTTAAGTACTAACTCTAAAACCTTCTTACTACTAGTCCTAGCTACAAGAGATGCTTTCGCCAATTGATCTATTGTTCTGAAATCTTCAGATCCCAAACCCTAAGTGACTAATGTCCTTGTGTTCTCAACTAAACACAAGCTATTTAACTGCGAAAATTAAATTCTTTTCCACAGTAGTAATCAGTCATATAGTTGGAAAGTAAACATCGAAGCAAAACACAATACATAGATAATTTACTCATCCAAAACAACCTTTCTTGAATATCTCAAGGCTTATAAAGAAACATGCACAGATTGTCAAACAAACAATTGCACAGAAAGTTACCCCTTTTTTCGTAAGGGGTAGTATGTTGATTGTGATCATTTCACAAACATTCGTGCCCGAGATGAGATCTGTGGCTTCCCCATAAATTATTGATGATTATGTAACTTCGGAAGATATTCTTGTTATATTCTTGTTGTACTTCCTCTGGGAAATATTCATATAGTATTTGATCATGTAAAGAATCCTAAAGAACTAATGTATACCTTGCTTGTAAAGTCGGCTCGAAATAAACCAGAAGAAACATTAAATAAGCATTATAAAATGCCTCCCTCGTAAAGTTGGGCCTGGGAGTTTAAGAACTCAGCCCATAAGGAAAAGTCACTTGAGAGACAAGTATAAAGAGGGGAGGCGCACTTCTCATTTGGAAACATCAAGCACTCAAGCAAGTTCGCTAGAGAAAAGAAGAACAAGTTTGCTAGAGGGCGGAAAGTAGTTGCATTGTGAAGAAAACTTATATTGGTGTTTCTTCTCTTATCTATTGTCAAGATCTTTTGGTGGAAGAGCTTTAGCTCTGCTTTGTACTAGCTTGACATTGTACTTGCTGACTGAATCTATAATGAAAAAACTGTTGGGTTTTCTTCCCCTTAAGGGTTTCCCAGAGGATAAATCTTTGGGTTTCTTTTGTATGTTGTGCTTGTCTATCTTTAAATGATCCTATTGCTTATTGTTGTGATAAGGTATAATTTGTCTAAAGATCTAGCATAACTACTACTCAAGTGAAAATTCTAACATGGTATCAAAGCCATACTAAAAGAAGTCTTTATACAATAATTTGACGGAAGTAGAAAACTAGCATTTCCTATTCTCGGCACTTCCATCCATTGATCAACTTGAAAAAGAAGGTCAAATCAATTCACCCTGGGAGGGCGCACTTACCTATGGAGGCAGATTCCATATCTGAGAATTTTCAATTTTGACCTCATCATGCTGCTCGAGAAATATAGGGCATCATATTTTTGGCAGTTTTGTCCACAAATCCGAACGAAAAGTATCTTTGCTCAACTCACCTTAAACAAGCGCATCTTTTCCTTGGCTCAGAATTTCAACATTCACAAGTCGAAAAATTACGGTTTCTCTAAAAAACTCTAGATCGGCAGATATCAGAAGAACATTGCAGCTAGCACTTGCCTTCAGCATCTTAATTGGTAAGTTATATAATCTTTATTTCCTTTTGAGGTTCTCATATTATTAAGATTATCAAGATAACAAACAACACCAAGCTTAAGGAGAAGCTTGAAGGGGTTGATACCTTCCGAGCATGGAATTATGGATTGTTGCTCATTCTAGAAGTGAATGATTAGGAAAATTATGTTAAGCAAGTGGTTGCAGAGCCAGAGCGAGAGGAAGATAAAGCAAAACATCAGAAGAACATGGTTAGGGCTAAGAGGATCATTGTTGATTCCCTCAAAGATCACTTGATCCCTAATGTTTCATCCCTGAAGACTACCAAGAAAATGTTTGACACACTAACCAAGTTATGTGAAGGAAAAAACATCAACCAGAAGATGACCTTCCGAACTCAATTCAAGAATGTAAAGATGCAAAATTCAGAGACAATCCAATCCTACTTCATAAGGGTCTCTCAAATCAAGGTTTTGGACACAATGGCCACACTCAGAGGGGGGGTGAATCAAAGTGTGAGCAATTTAAACATTTTTCACCTTTAATTAATCAATCAGAGTTTATCAAGCATTATGTTACTAATCACATCATCAGATTCATCAGCTAAATCAACCATGAGTCATAAGCACAATAATCACATCAAGAGAGACACGAAAATATATGTAATTTTAATCTTTATTTATGGTAATGGAAGACTACAATCTTCTGGATTACAATCAGCGCCAACTGATGAAAAGGGCACCAAATCTCATAACAGGACCCAACCTGGTTTTCTTAGCTCCAACTAAGAAAAGGCTGAGGAGTCCACTCCTCAAGTCCAAGACTCTACTTGCAAGCTTGATGCCAATCTCTGATTCTTATCAATTTGCTGCTCAACCATCTATGCTTATCAATCTCTGCTCTTCAACCACTGCTCATCAACCTCTACTTGTCAATCTGCTCATCAATGTCGCTGGTCAATCTTTGCTCATCACTACTGTTGGCCATGACGGTCAATCTCTGCTCATCACTGTTGCTGGTCAAGTTGGTCAAGGTTGCTCATGTCTTTATCACCATCATCAGAGTCAGAGTCAGTCAAGAATCAAGGTCTGAACATGTCATCAAGTTCTGCATAAGCCATCTTTTAGGGCATTCATGCATCAACATCATGGAGTAATCATGATAGGCTATAGGAGTGCATGCATCAATATCACCATCTTGTAGTGTATGCATTAAGTATGCATCATAGAGTTTGCATCTTCATTATATCATCATCCTCATACAAGTATACATTGGGTATGTATCATCAACATCGTGTATGTCATCATTTCATCATCACAACATAATGTAAATCACAGCACTGTATTGTATACATCACTATACTATCACTGTATACCAATGTTACCAGACTCAGAATCAGCAATGAATCAGCGAGGCAAAAGGGCGAAGAGTTTTAATCGGATCGGGAAAAAATCGGTGAATACAATAAATAAAGATATACACATTTTGAATTAAAATAACATTAGTAATTTACACAATCAGGAATTAGTAATTTAGTAATTTGGTAATTTACACAGTCAGGAATTAGTAATTATTAATTTATTACAGTCAGGAATTAGTAAGTAATTTAGTAATTATTAATTTATTACAGACAGGAGTTAGTAAATTAGTAATTTAGGATATTTAGTAATTTACTAATTTACTAATTATTAATTTATTAAATTATTACACAGTCACGAATTTATTAATTTATAATGTATTTAAAACATTAAACTAATTACTAAACAGTCAACGTATTATGCGTCGGCACTCCCTCCATCAACATACAACTTTACACTATACAGCAGCGTTTACTGGACAAAAAGCTTTAGCGTGGCGCTGAATCGTGGCGCGTGGAGATGGGAGCTGGAACCTACGTGGAGCTGGGAGCCTCGTGCAGCTAAGCAACCCGCATGGAGCTGGCCGCTGCAACAAAACTTTTGCCGCCGAAATTGCAAATGCTTAAGTCTTGCTGCCGCCGCAAATGCAAATGCAAAACTCTGCCCACAATGAAACCCGCGAATGAGTAGGAGTAAAACTCTGTCGACGTAGGAGTAAACCCGCGAATGAAACTCTGGCGGCGTAGGAGTAAACCCGCAAATGTTTTTACCTTTTTCACGTTGCCCGCCAATTTAAAGAACTGCGAGTAATCGCGAGTTTGCAGCGTATGAGGAAAAAATTGGGCCGGATCTGAAAATCGTGATTATTGGGGAAACGATCCAACTCAGATTGTTTGGGGAAAGACCCAATTGAGGATCGCGACTAATCGCAATTTGACCCCGATTCCTGTTTCACCTTGTTGTACCTATACTATATTTATTATTAACATTGCTAAGTATATCTTATTGAATGATTGCATGCATACATACCTTGTTTGTGTAGAAGACCTCACATTTAAACTGTTTTTATCCCAAAGGAAAACACTGTAATATCATCGAAGTCTGATCATTAAATCTAGGTCTACCCTCATCATTTGATCATCACATCAAGGTCTGCTTAAACAACATCAAAGCTTTGACTGTGTATATGTGTTGAAGAGCCCTAGACATACAATGCATGAGCCTTGGACTATAAAACATCACCTCCTGTCAAACTCGGATGACCTTAAAAACTCGGGACTGTTCTAAGTGTGAAGAGCCTCCAAAATATTCAGGTGCTAGTCAACCTCATCCCTTTTACCCCAAGCAAGACCAAATGGACTGTTGTTAGCAGCCTCAGTCCACTACCTTTCACCACCGAAAAACTTGTGCTAGTACTTCAAACCCTGTACAATGGAGGAGGACCTAAACTAGCAAAACCTTCGCTCGTGAGAACATCAAATTTGTGTTGTGTGGAAAAGCCTCCAAAACTGTCATAAAGAGAATAAGAATTAAACTTCAAAAGGATCAAGATCTATGTGGAAGAACTCGAGTCCCTCCCCTCTACTGCTGCTACAACCGAAATTTCCACAGTCAACTTCCTCAGCTGCAAGCTCATAACATCATATTCGTTGGATGTGTATTGGAATGTGCAAGCTAGTGTTTATATACATTTTGGTGTTGTCCACATCATTATGTTGAGGGCTGACTTTAAGGTCAAGTGATTTATCATTTATTCTTATTTTGGCATACACATCCTTCAAAAGTCAACCCATTATATTTATTATTTAGTTTTTGTTGTACAAGACTTTAGTGGTCAACCATACCACTAAAAGTGGTTGCATGCACATCAAGTGGACTCCATCTTACTATTGAAGGGTTACATCAAGCCACTAGGGCTTCAAAGGTCATGCAATCATCAAGATGCCATTATTCCACATGCAAGAGTATCATGTGCTCCATATCATCAACGCTTCCTCAAAGGTTCAAGAGTGGGTTCCAAGAGGACCATCATCTTCATTGGTCATCATGTTCTTCATCAAGCCATTGAGTATCATGTACACAACATCTTCACCCCTCATTTAAAGGTACAAGGACCAACAAACCACCATTTGTGGGGGTGCCAAATCTTTCTTATGCCCTAGGACAATCTCCAAGGGTTCTAAGGCCCCATTAACCCACAAATGACCACATCATCTCATTCAAAAGTACAACGAACATTAAACCATCAAGTGTGGGTCCAAGGACTTCTTCACCATGCAAGAGGCTTCATGGGCTTCTTCAACCACACAAGAGGACCTCCAAGGGTCAAGATTCATCATGCTACCTCTTGTGGGGTTGCCAAGCCTTTTCCTAGGGTACCATGACCCCACCAAGGCATGAATGACCATAGAATGGGTCATTAATGCTTCCTCAACCCACCAAGGGCTTCTCCATCGTCCATAAGGGCTTCAACACCATCTCCAGGGTCTTCAGCATCATCAGCAGGGCCTTCAGCATCGTCAACAAGGTGGTGGCTCCAAGGTCCAACCTTGTGGGTACAGGGACGTTGTCAACTACATACAAGGTGCTTCAAAGCACAACCCAGCTCTGTATGGGCTCCAAGACATTGGATATCAGAGTACTAGGATCATCCATACATGTGCATTGCAAGAGGGACTTGGTGGCATCAATGACTACCTGTGGGGCCACTGCAAGTCCATGTTGACATCAATGACAATTCAATCAACACAAGGAACAACTCGAAGCCATCGAAGATACAGTTGAAGAAGTTGAAATACTGATGACTACCTTGAATGGTATCCCAAGGTCATGGGAATCATTTATTCAATGGATTTATTCCATAAGAAAGCTAACAAACTTTAGCAAGTTATCAGAAGAATGCACACAAGAGGAAGCTAGATTGGTAGCAAGAAAAGAAAAGATGGGTGAAGATGAGCAAGCTCTAGCAGCACATACAAAGAAAGAGAAGTTCAAGAAGGAAGATCACACTGACAAGAAACCCAAGAAGTATCATAAGTCTCACAAATCTCAAAAAGATCATAAACCAGTTAGATGTTACGCTTGTCAAAAAATGGGCACATTGCAAGGAATTGTCTCAATACAAAAGATAAAGACAAGAAAGGAAAGAAGAACAGGTATCATCCTCATCTCGTTGAAGACGATGAACATACTCCGAAGAAGGAAAGAAAAGATTACTCAAGTGAAAAAAGAATATGTTTTGATTTTCGCTCTTACAGGTACTGTCACTCATGGGAGTGATACTTGGCTTGTTGATAGTGGTGCTTCTAAGCACATCACAAGTTTCAAAGAATCTCTTACAAACTTGACAGAGAAGGATTCACCTCATAAGATGAAACTTGGAGATGATTACCAATATTGATAAAACGGGTAGGAGAAGCTTCTTACAAACTACACTCCGAAAAACCTATGATGATGAAAGATGTCTTGTATGTACCAAGATTGAACAAAAAACTCCTTTCCATGTCAGCATTAGAAAAGAAAGGATTCAGAGATGCTTTTGTTGATGGCCAAGAGGAAAGACTATTCATGATGCAACTGTAATTGGAGAACAAAATGGAGGTTTGTACAAACTGAAGGGTCAAGAAGAACAAAACAAGATACATATTAACAATTTTGCATTCCAACCAAGTTTCATGTTTGTTTTTTCACATGAAGTTTAATGCCCAAACCCCATACATGTAAAATCACATTACATAGATGAAAATTAATATTTTCTTGAAACACATGGAAATTTCTCAACTTTTAAACAACTGAGAAATTTATGACAGCCACACTTCCAAACTCTGAAAATTTATGACATCCACATACACATAAACTTGAATCAGTGATTTTTGACCAAACTGGTCCAGGATAAAACACCGGAAGCAAAACCTGTTCAAAGAGAAATGTTATTATTTCATGCAAAATTACAGTCTCAAAACCAAGGTTTTAAAACTCGGAACCGAGAGTCGAACCGGACGAGGGTCAACTCGAACCGAAACCAAAACTGGTAATGAACCGGAGTGGTTTGATTTCAATAAACCGGGCTATTACAAAATACAAGAAAAATTACAATTTTAATGACAAAAAATATATTTAACATTCCAAAATATGATTTCACGCTATTAAATGATTAGAGACATAATATGGAGAGTCTACTCATATATATAGTATATACCATAAAGTTAAACCATGTATGAGTCACAAAATGGCACCAAGTGCACTACATAGATGATAGAAGATAGTATCGTAGTACAAAGCAAAATCTCTACAAACAGTCTGAGCTTGAGCACTCAACAAACTCCAGTCTCCGCGCTAGCGATTGCAAAGATGTTAATGACAAAGACTCCAAACTCCCGACTCCGAATGATGCAAATGACTAAGCAAATTGCAATCACTGGTGGCTACAAAAGACAAAGTTACAACTTACAAACAGTCACCACGTTGTAATCGATGAGTGAAATGGGAGGAAGGGGGTTTGTTTTATGGCGTTAGCATGCATTTACGGTTAGGTATTAGTTAGTTTTTTTTAATTAAAAAATCCTTTTTAAGTGTTTTTTTCATCCGCGGAGGTGTCCATTTTTTCACAGCTAGTCAGTCGACTAGTTACTGGACCAGTCGGCTAAGACCGGTTCGGTAATAAACCGACCGGTTCAGGAATCGGGTCAGCGGGTTCATTACCAAACCGATCTCCGGTCTGGTTTTAGGCCTGGTTTAAACCGGTGAGGGCGTTGGCCAATCATACCAACCAGTTCTAGTTCCGGTATACACGGGTTTAAAAGCACAGCTCAAAATAGCAGTACTTATCTCCTTATTTCTTCTCGAAATACGTGTCAAAATCGTTCTAGAATTCTGTTGTACGGACTAACAAATATGTACCTCGACATCTGTGCCTGTACAGCCCACTCGTTTGAACTGTACAGTCTACTACACCTCGATTTATGTGCCTAATTTTCTCAAAATATGTGCACTGTAACAGCAACTTTCTGCCTCGAAATTCATGTCTTGTATGGCTTGCTGATAGTAATAAATGTTGTACCATTCCTCGAAAATTGTGTCAATTGTTGAAATATTGTAACTTCGAAGAATATTCTATATATATTTCTTTGTGGTCCCCGATGGTCCTACCGAGAGAACCACTTGTATTACTTTGCACCCCGATGCTCCTAATCGGAAGAGCTAATAAGAGTCTTGAGCAAAGTTGCCGAAGCTTCCCCCCCCCCACGGATCCGACCTCGGAACCTCGCTCCGAGCGAGTTCGCCCCCGAAGCGTCCTAGGAACCGCGCACCGGAAAAAAGGAACAGCGAACTGGTTAAGGAAATCACGCTTCCTGGTTTTTGCAATTCATTTTGGGCAATTCATGAAGGAACCACGCGCCAGAAACTCAGATTCGCGCACCCTAAAATCCGGAACTGCGTGCCTGGCGAGAGGCCGCAAGCTACATTTTTTTTTTTTTCTAATTTGGCTTTGTGGGTGGGCCCTAGGGCTTTCTTAGGGTTAGAGAGAGGAGATAAAGCCCAATCTCTCCCTCTTCTTCCTCATTGTTTCATCTTTGAGTTGGAGTGGAGAGCTTGAAGAGGATTGGTGAGAGCTTGGAGAGCTTGGTGTTGGAGCAAAGTTGGAACTTGGAGAGCTTGAAGAGGATTTGTGAGAGCTTGGAGGAGACAACAAAGGGCTCCATCTACTTGCAAATCATTGGAGATCAAGATTCAAAATAGGTATGCCCAATATGTATTTTTGTTGAAAACTTGAATATTGTTCACAAAAATGTCTTGTTTATTATTGTATTTTTGTTTTCTCCTACATTTTCCCATTCCCTCTTCCTCCTCATTCTATTGCTGGTTGTTCAAACTTCAAAGTTTCAAACTTCATCTAAAACTTGAAGAGAATGTTTTTCTTTTGGTGTTTGCTTCCATTTTTGGTTCTCATGGTGTTGGTTGGGAGTAGGCATGTGCATCAAAATGAGGAATCTGATAGTGGTCAATCTCATAGTGAATCGGACTACCGAATGAGTGAAGGAGAGGAGGGTGGTAATGATGATGAAGGGGATGATGAGGAAGTTGGTAGTGGCAAAGAGGCATTAACCCCCTTGTGGAAGTATGTCACAAAAGCTCAGGATGGTAGAGGTGGTGGAACCGCTAAGTGGATATGCCCACATGGATGTCATCTAAAACCTTATACCGGTTCATACACCTGTGTGAGGAGGCATCTTTGTGGGGTATTAGACAGTGATGAAAAAAAAGGGGGCCTTGGTGTTAAAGTTTGCACTAAGATGACACAAACAGAGAAAGAAAACTACATCAATATAGAGGACGCTGCAATAAGATTGAGCAAAAGACAAAAGCTTCAAGCTGATGCACCTTCTCCCTATTCTGCATCTTCTTCAGTTGGTGGAAGGTCTTCACCCAGTGGAAGTGGAAGTAAGAGAACCTTAAAAGATTTATTTGATATTACTCGCAGGGAGGAAGTGGATGCAAAAGTCGCAAAGTTTCTTTATGCATGTGGTGTGCCATTCAATGTTCTCCGCTCCCCTTATTGGCATGCCATGGTTAAAGCCATCAATAAAGCCCCCGCTGGATACAGGAGCCCTGGGTATGAAAAGGCTAGAACGGTGTTACTTGAGATGGAAAAATCAAAAGTCAAAAGAGCTCTTACACGGTTTACAGATGGGTGGGCAGATTTTGGGGTATCCATTGTATCTGATGGTTGGACAAATGTTAGAAACCAACATTTGATAAATATCCTTGGTGTTTCCTCTACTGGTGCAGTGTTTCTTGGAGCGCATGACTCCTCATCAATCTCGGCAACTTCTCAGAACATAGCAGACATCTTACTGAAAACTATTGATGAGGTTGGTCCTATTAATGTGATTCAAGTAATCACTGATAATGCAGCAAATTGTAAAGCAGCAGGGAAAATCATTGAGGAGAAATATCCTCACATCTTTTGGTCTGGTTGTTTGGTGCACACATTGAACCTTTTAATGCATGATATCATCAAGCATAAAGAATGCACATGGATGAATGTTTTGTACAAGCGAGGGAAGAAGCTCATTAAATTTATCACTGGGCATACAAGGGTTAATGCATTTTATGGTACTTACTCTAAATTGAAGTTGCTTAAGCTTGCAAAGACTAGATTTGGAAGCTATTTCCTTACCTTCAGGCGCTTATTGAGGGTAAGACAAGCTTTGGGTGCTATGGTGATGAGTGATGAGTGGGATGAGATTAGCACTGATAGAGAAGGCATGGATGCAGCAAAGGACACTGTCCTTGATAGCTCTTTTTGGACACAGGCCAGGTATTGTTTACAGTTCACCAAGCCAATTTACAACATGATTCGGTTTGCAGATTCTGATCAACCGGTCATTGGGGAGGTGTATGAGCAAATGGATACTATGCTAGGACTAATGAAGGACATTGTTCATCCTAGAGATCCACAATTCTATGATTTTATCAGAAAAACGGTGGAAAAACGGTGGGAGAAGCTAAATATTCCACTACATTGCTTAGCATATGTGCTTACTCCAAAATACTATCATATATCATGGCTTTCAACACCAGCAGCAGGGGGTGGGGATAACAAAAAACCACACCAAGATTCAGAGGTTCAAACTGGTTATATGCAAGCATTAGAAAAAATGTACCCAGATAGTGAGGAGTGTGATAAGATTCGGGGACAGTTGAGCCAGTACATCAGTTGCACTGGTGCCTTTGGGAGCAACTCTGCATATAGAGATAGAGCGAATTTGCCTTCTCTTCAGTGGTGGGACATGCATGGCGCTAATACACCAGAGCTATGTGCTATGGCAACGCGGGTTCTTTCACAGTTGGTGAACACTTCTTCAGCAGAGAGGTGTTGGAGCACATACAGTTTCATCCACATCGTCAAAAGGAACAGGTTGAATGTACAGCGAGCAGAGAGCTTGGTATATGTGCATTACAACTTGCGACTGTTGTCCCATTACTGCAATGATCCAACCATAGAACCAACAAATAAGATGTGGGACTACAATCCAGAGGAGGACAATTTGGAGGATGGAGCATTGGTTTTGGAGGAGTTGGAGAATGCTCTTTTGGAGGAGGATGAACGTGCTGAGATGCCACCACCTAGTGCGACTGCAAGGCCCCGTGGAGGGCCCCCCTTGAGTACAGTTGTACCAGTACCTGCATTAGAAGGACCTTCACAGTTAGTTGCTTCAACTTCACAATCACTACCACCTCGCGTACTCCCACGAGGCAATCGCGGTGGTGGAAGTGGAAGGACTTCGAGGAGATAGGAGTAGAAGAAATAGATTGTTTTTCAGTTTACTAGTCTACTAGATTTCAGTTTAATTATCATTGTAGTACTTATGCAAATAGCCAATTTTTGTAAACAAAACTATTTGGCCATGGCTCATGTTGACAATTGGTGGATAACCTTTTTCATTCCATAAGTTAATGATGTACTTCCCTATTATATGGTTCTAAAGTTTTTATGTTTGTAATTGCTAGAATCTATATGGTTTCTATTTGTATTTGTAAAATGTATTTCAATTTGTTACTTTGTATTTTGTAATTGTTAGCAGCTAGATGGTTGATGCTTGAATGATTATTCATTAATTTACTACGTAGTATGGATGGAATGATGGATAATATGGAATCTACATGGCATTTCCTATATTGGAAGTATCACAAACATACATGTTTCATAAATTTTGCATCTAGTTTGACATTCTACATGTTTTCTTTTGAATATATATATATATATATATATATATATATATATATAAAAACGCTTCCGACCACGCTTCGCTTCCGGCCATTTTTTGAAAAACACGCTTCCGCGCACCCGCTTCCCGCACCCGCACCCGCTTCGCTTCCACGCTCTGGAAACACTGGTCATGAGGCAATCCCCTCTAATTGTAAAGGTGGGTCATTAGCACCCCAGTGTGGTTACTTGAGCCTACATGTGTAACTCGAGCCTACATGATTAACTCGAGCCTACATGATAGATGAGTTAACTTAAGTGAACGGATGAATATAAATAGAGGTGTAGTGCTCTTCATTTGGAACACACACTCTCACTTGCGTAGCACATTAGTGGAGAAGAGAAGTAGCTGGAGAAAGAGGAGGATCAGGCTTTGATCTCCTTGCTGGTTTTATCTTTTATCTTTTATCTTTTTGGGGCATCTATATTGAGGAAGCTTTTGCTGGGTTTTTCCCTTTAGGGTTTTCCCAAGATAAATCTTTGTGTTCCTTTTGTATGGTTGTGCTTGTCTATCTTTCAGTGATCCTGTTTATATGCTTTTGTTATGAAATTGAAATGAAGTACTGATGTCTTAGCTAAGCATATGAAAATTAACATGGTATCAGAACCACCCTGAAAGAAGACATTGTGCAGCTAAAGAATCTATGGCTTCCTATTTTTTTGGGTCTCTATCCATGATCGATCAGCAAAAGAAGGCTAGATTGACTCTCCATTGAAGGGCGCATCTTTCTGTCGAAGCGGAATTCGACTTCGAGCATTTTCAGTTTTGGTACGGAAAATTAGGGCTTTCTACAGAAGAAGAATTTTTGAGTGAGCCCAGCATAGGATTGTTCTCCTCATCAAAATCGAAGTTTAGAGACCTGGATCAAGAACTTTGGTTGGGTGAAACTCTGGGAAAGTCAAACCCTAGTTTGACCCCGATCTAGAAAAACACTAAATACTAAAACTGCTAAGTTTTGGTACATTCGCTATATCCTGAGATTGGCGAAGCATCAGGAGTTGAAAATTGCAGAGGCCGAATATAAAATCCTGATTTACACTGTCCGAAATTCAGCCTCAGATTCGCTATATTCTGGAAGATATGATCCCTCCAAGTTAGGGTTCCAACCTCTTCCAGAATTCATCCCTAAACAGGACACCTGGGGAGAATTGCTGTAGCATGGGCTACAGATGTCCAAATGGAATTCCTGAAGATGTTCTAGAAAGAGCACAGCCTGTAATTTCTTTGATCCAAATTTCATAACCTGAAGATGAACCAGTGACACGTGGCATGCCGTACAACTGCACTGTTCTGAACAGTCCTGTAACAAGTCACCTTGGGAAAATGATCATAAATTTAAATTGGTGAAACCAATTCTGATGAAACTGTTGGATCAGGGACATGTGAGGTTACCTCAGTGCGAAATTTCAGACACATAGGAGCAGTAATTTCGGAGATATCACAGAAACAGTAACAGGAATTTCTACAGAAGAAATTGGAAAACTAGGGCTTCCTGTTCCAAAAGCTTCCCTCCACTGTTTTCAGAAAAGGAGTACATTGGACAGCTCCATTTGAAGAGATCTATATTTCTATCCAATCAGATCTGAAAGATTCCAAGTTTTGAAAATTAGGGTTTCTTTGACAAACCCTAGATCAGCCAGCTCTGGAAGCAGGACGGACACCTCAAATCAGTAAGATCTAATCTTTTGCTATTTGCATTTGAGGTTCTCACTTCAAAATGATCTATCACATCAGCTTGATGATAAACTTGGTGAAGTTGAAAACTTCCAAGCATGGAAGTATTTGATCTCTCTGAAGAAAATGAATTGGATACCTACATGAGTAGAGAGGTTCCAGTTCTAGAGGGAGATGAGCCTCAAAGGCTTACACAAGAAGAACTTGATCAAGGCCAAGAAGAACATTGTTGATTCAATCACGGATCAACTTATACCACAAGTGTCTTCCCTAAAGACACCAAAGATGTTTGATTCTTTGATCAAGCTATTTGAAGATAAAAACTTAAATTAGAAGATGGCTTTGAGAAAACAGTTGAAGAATGTGAAGATCCAGAATGCAAAACAACTTGAAGCGGTAGAAGAAGAAGTATGCAGAAGTGGTGATAGCCACCTTGAATGGCCCTCCCAGGGTCATGGGATTCATTCATGTGAAGAATGTATGCCAGAAGTAAGTGATTACTTTCAGCTCGACTAATAAGAAGAGAACAAGAAGATGGGAGCAATTGAAGATCAAGCTCTCACCATTCAAAGAAGATCCCTCAAGCGATGAGGAATATGAAAAACTCAATTCTTCAAGAACCTCTTATTCATCTTATCATTTGGATAAGAAATGATGATTTCATGAATGAAGAAGATGATAAAGCAGAATGATCAAGATGGAGTCCACCCACGAAACAAATAAAAGATAAGTATTCAATTGTCATTTCATGATATTGTTTTGTTATGCATTTGATTGTATTCAGTTGATGTGTTATGCATGATAGATTGTTTACATTAATACTACTAATATGCATGTGATGGGTAAGTAGCTCATGGCGCTATACAACTCTCCAGTGCTACTTATCAAACCTCTTTGCTGACATATTGGATTAGTGCACAATCTCAATGATGTCATGGTAGAGATAGAAGGCATCTAGAAAGTTTCTGTGAAATATGTATGAATGTTGTATTGGCTAAATAGTTGCATGATGCATAAGAATTTGTCGTTATGCATATGTTTTATGAAATAGTTCTAACCATGCAACTGGTGCATTTGAATTGTAGGAAAGGTCCTATACAACCTCCTACAAGAAAAAAAGGACGAGACTTGTTCCGAAGAACAAGTGATGAGAATTCAATAAACATGAATCTGAAGTTCCCAGGTTCAGAGACACCATGACGGAAGAAAGAGCTTCAGAGAGCGGTAGATCCACCTCAAAGGATGAAGACCACCATGAGTATGAGAGATAACTCAAGATGAAGAAAAGAATGCAATAAAAGAAACTATGATCAAAGAATAACAGTTGATCATGGGGAATGATGTATACGAAATGATAGTATCCTCCATATGGATCTACAAGAACAAGTGTACAAAGAAAGGTTCGTGATTTGCCTCAGAAAAAATAGACTATGACATGACATACTCTATTGACCAGTATATATCAAGCATAGAACCAACTGCACAGAATGAAGAAGGAAGATAATACTCCACTTCAGGGGGAGTGACTACAAAAGATATCTGAGTTCGACACGGTACGACATGATGGACAGCTTCTTGATGGATCGAGACTTTACCAAGAGTAAAGTGGGTTCCAACCTTCAAAGTTGAATGCAGAAGACTAGGATCTATTGATGATACGACAAGACGAACTCATGGAAGATGTTATGATGAAAGAATACTAGAATGATGTATGGGATATAGTTCCCAAACCATAAGGAAAGAGTATTGTATCCTCGAAATGAATATACAAAATAAAACATGCAGCTGACGGAAGTATCGAGAAGTATAAAGCAAGATTTGTGGCCAGAGGTTTCTTTCAGAAAAGGGGAATTAATTCTGAAGAGACACTTACTCCAGGAAGTAAGGTTCACTTCCTTCAAAACTATCATGGTAGTTTCTTCCATGGTGAAGTAAAGACAAGCCTTCCTTAATGGTATGATTGAGAAAGAGTTTTACATTGAATAGTCACAAGGATTTGAAGTTTCCTGTCGAGCATGGGATTTACAAAGAATAAAGCTGATCCTAACCTTTATCTCAAGGTTGTAGAAGATGAACTTGTCATCCTGTTATTATATGTGGATGACTTATCCTTGACAAGAAATGAGAAACAGATCATGGAAAGCAAGTAGAAACTAGCAGAAGAATTTGAGATGAAAGACCTTGGGTTAATGCATTATTTCCTAGGTCTGGAAGTATGGCAAAGTTCAGAAGAAATCTTTCTCAACC
>LPNX011081564.1:14954-68397 GCA_001517045.1 Pseudotsuga menziesii
GACAACAGGACATTACCTTTATTGCCAATGCTACAGATTTGGGCTGTGGTAATTTGTGGCAGCATAGTAGGAAGTCAGCTAGGTATTTACTCTTGGAGGGAGAGGAGGCCATCCAATTAAAATCATATTGATAGAAAAGCTAGTGAAAAATTACACTCAACTTAGAGAAGAAGATGACTCGGCAGAGGTATAGTCTTGGAACCCAACAATGTATACTCTTTTAGTATCGAACACAAAGCTATGTTTTTTTATAAGGCCCCAACTGAGTGTTGGTGGTCAAAACCACTTTGGAAGTTAAGGATACAATCAAATATAGGATTTATTTTTGGTTAGATTTGACTAATAAAGCTACACTATGTGCAGCTTCATATACTCCAGAACAACCAATAGGTATTGATAGGTGGACCGCCCTCCCTCTTAGGGTTTCTGTTTTAAGAGCAAATCTGCCCAGACTTCCATTTTCATCACTTCCTTGCACATAGTTCCGCCCACATTTAGAGAGGAAGGAGAATCTGTTTGTTTAATGCTACTCATGATTAGGCTTGGCAATAAAGTCATTTATTGCTGTATGGGTTCTTAGAATTGGAATAAGACATAACTACACCTCCTTTCATGATGAAAAATGCCAAGATCTGCTTGGAATATGCCAGAATTATTTGGGATGCGCCCAGATTTCCAAGAAATATGAATTATAATACGCAGGGCCTATAAAATGATACCCAGATTTGTTATTTGATGCTGACTTAGGTCTAAAACATGCTCAGACTAGGGCTGTCTTCATGCCCTTTGACCATGCCCTCAGGGCCAAAACTTTCTATTTAATCACATGAACAATTAGAAATTAGGTCGTAATATGTATATTACACATTACAGTGTGGACAATAGGATTTGCATTACATTTGTGTTGTATAAATTGGTACTTACAAATATCCAGATTCCCTTGACATTGATATTCTGGTTGTTATAAGACTCCATTACTCTTTTGCTCACTGTTTTCTTATGATATTTTTTTTGCGGTCAAATTTTTTCTTCACTTTGTGTCCATTGTGGATGATATAATTTATAGATACTTTGATTATTGGTAATCTGTCTCACAAGATTGTTGGTTCTTTGAAACATGGTCAACCTTTTTATCTTTTCATCTATTGCTACAGTTTATTCATGTAGGATTTATTTAAATTTTAAAGCAATAAACAGTATGTTCGTTGAAGATAAATTGCATGAAAAGCAGTCATATAGTGGGACTTCATTTCAATATTTTGAATAGTCAATGTTGTTCTTTCTGTTGCGTGTCACATGATCAATTGAAGTGCCATGTTGCAACTTGTATAATTAAATGTTTCCATGGATGTACTACCTTTGTAAACTCTTTATTATACTAAAGTATTCATGAAAATAGAGGTACACTACGATGCAATGGATTCATGAGTGAGGCTAAGATATTACCCTGATTTTAGTGTGCATTCTGTTCTGATTCAATTGGTTATGTTTGCAGGAAAGAATAAATGCTCCCCATGGAAATGACCCTGTAGCATTGGATATGTTAAGCATGGGAAAAGGCCAAGCCTGGGTAAATGGTCGGATGATTGGAAGATACTGGCCTTTATCTAGCTCCCATTTTGCCGACTGCCCAAGTAAATGTAACTATAGAGGAAAATTCCTTCCGAATAAATGCAGTACAGATTGTGGGAAACCTACACAGAGATGGTAAGTAATTTTGATCAACTTTATCTTCTCAATGTTTTGTTTTGTTTTATTGATGTTTCAACTGGCAGTGTGTTCTTCTATTTTTTCCACCATTATTCTGGAAATGAAACTATGGGAAGTAATGGTGTTCTGTATTGTGAATAATTGTAAATAAATAAAGCTTGTACGTATTTTTTAAGTTTAGTTAGAAACTTGACACAAGTTATGAGTATGTCAACTGAAAAAGTCAATGACCTGTTAAAAAGGGGTTATGCCGCCCACGGGCAATATTATTCAAGGTTCTTGGAGATGCTGTGGGACTCAAAAGTAAGCTTCTAGTGGTAAGTAATTTTTCCATGGTGATTTTGGTTTAATTCAGTGAGTTAGTGTCATTACTATACAATTGTCACTGGTAGGAATCTTATTTGTTTGAGGTGGGGATAGATGGGGATGTACTTTTAGATGAGCAATCAAGTGAGTATTTTTACGATGGCATGAATCTATTTTCAATTAAATTGATTAAAAATGACTAATATGAGGAAACTCATGGATGCCTTGATCTTTTACTAGGAGATAATCCCGTTTTTGAGTGAGTTCATAATTGTCTTCTTTTGGCCTTTTATTCTGGTTTATCCAGAAATCAATTTGAATACATGTGATTAGCTGTATTAGATATAAAACTGTGTATTGGTTCTCATTTATTGACTGTCGATAATGCCTTATACTCAGGGCCTACAACTATGTGAGAGGGGAATTGCGTATGCAGATGCTTACAAGCATATGTCATTGTTAGTTGGATTAAATTCCATGGAGCTATTAGTTGATGTCATGCGGTCTCCTGGGCAGTTAATACCCTTCTCAACGAGAGCTCTTATAATCTACCATATTTCTGGGACTGGAGAAAGTGATTCAGCTGAGAATGATTCATGTGATTCTCCTGTAGAGCCAAATAGTCCAATGTTTGGTTTTTCAGATAAAATGGGCAGTGAAAGGTAATTTTTTGTTGTTTCCCCTGTCTACTTCTCAATAGTTTGTTCTTAAATGCTCTTATATGCACTTCCTTTTTAAAAATGTGGTGGTTAGGTTAGTGTCAAATTCATGGTAACATGCCATTATTCTTCTCTGAGACATGCTACATAAGATTTGTTTCTGGGAAACATCTCATCTTATCAAATTGGTTGTATCATAGCTATGGAGTTCTGAAGTGCCAAGCACTTAATCTGACAGATGTTTTGCAGTGTTATATAGAAAGGTCATAGCCCATCAAATTGTGTCAGAATCCTTTCCTTGAAATCTGGTGTTTAATAACAAGGATTATCTGTTGTCATTTCAAATCCATCCCCTTTCTTTGGATTTTGAGCATTGCAAATATTGGTGCTCATGATGATTGTCTTAGCTCTTGCATATGTGTCCATTGTTGATACAAGAATGGATCTATGTGATTTCATCACCTTTTGTTAGCAAAGGGCAAGATACGTTAACCTACATATGGGCTTATCTTTCCATATCTGTATACACTTACCTTTGTGTCTGTTTCTGAAATGTGTGGCACACACAGCCCAGAGCAAGAAGAACATAGCCCCCGATATTTATATCCAAGGAAAGGGGAGAATCTCTCTACTCTGGCAGGTCCTTCATTGCCAAACAAAATGTTAAGGCCAGCAGCATGCATTGAGGGAAAATTAAGGTGATAATTCGTTATCCCTGCCTCCTTTCTCCTTCCCACACATACTGATCACATCTTTAATATGTATTGGTGTTTATATTTATACAATCTGACATTCTTTAGGATGATTTTATTCTTTTATTAAAGAAGCCACAAATTATCATCCATTCATCATCACGTGCTGAGCTCTATACATTTTTTGAATTCAAGCTCAAATATGAGACCTTCATGTTTAGTGACTATAGTTTTTATCAAGTTTTATTGGATGATTACAGTCCATCCCGAAGTGAGCCAGATATTGCAAATAGTTTCTGGCGACGTAGCCGCAGGAAAACCATTGCTGAACAGCGGACATCTAGTTCCATGTTAGATTCTAGAAAATCTGTAGTTTTCTTTTGCATTGATATCTGTAAATTTGTACAAATCTGTAGTTTTCTTTTGCATTCATATCTATAAATTTGTAGTTGAACTTGCGACAGTTAACTAGATTTAGAACTTTAGGATGTTCGGTTGTGGATTGGATTACTCTTGTAACCCATATTGTTTTTTCACTGTGGAAACTTCTGGTTTGGCTTCAACATTACTAGGTTAATTATGCAGATAGTATAATTTTCAGTAATCAAACATGAACTGTTCAGTTTTTTGCCGTTGGAAATTGGTGAGACCAGTCTTATTCTACATTATAATAGAATTTATCTAGCTATTGACTTACATTTTTTTTTGGAGAAATACTTCTTAAAGTCTCTTTGGTCATTGCTTTTATTGACAATGACTTGTCTTCTCAAAATGTCATTATTTATAGAAGCTGAACTTCCTACATCGTGTTGGATATCGGGTTATATGTAGTGTTTCCCCTTGCATTTAGACAACTCAACAGTAATTCTCCAATATTAGATGCCCAAATTTTGGCATCTACGATATCGGGCTTGATAACTTTTAAAAAAACATGGGTATTTCATCTAACCAATTTCCCTCCGTCTGCTTTAGAAATTGATTTTCAAATAATGAAGATAAATCATGCACAATGGATTCAATAAATGATGAGAATATGGACTACTTTTTTATAAGACTATGAAAGCAGAAGGCACAACAACAATTCATGTGATCCATATTAGAGTTTAAGTACTCTAAAACTGTTAAATGATGAATTGCTTTGGCATATTCTGTAGATGTTAAGTTTCTCATGTAAAATTATTTACTAAAGATGCATACCTATAGAGAAGATGTTGTTGATGTCTTAGAACTAAATGGAAAAGTGGATGCACAACATCTTAAAATTTCATGATTTTGGATAAATGAATCTCTTGAGGCCCTGACATTGGATATTCTAAGCTTAGATGTGATCTAATGCAGCAATAAAGTAACCCTCTTGAATTGCATTCAAAAGAGTCATCTCATCTTGGTATCGGTGTAAATTTATGCACACTGGATACAAGGGTCAATGAAGCCTCAATTTTTGTGCCTTGTATTAATCATTACTGATTTCAAAAAATTCATTTGTTTGTATTGTCTTGTTTCCTTTAGTAACACATATTCTTGTATCCCTTTGATTTCATCCATTCCAACTTACCGGTGCTCCTTCCATTTCTCTTGCAAGATGCATGACAAATCCTAATATTTCATCTCTACATGCTTTAGGGTCTTCTTGGCCAGTGTATCTTGCACCAAATCCAAATACAAGTGAACTTAGTTTCCTGATATCGGGTTATATGTAGTGTTTACCCTTGCATTTAGAAAACATGTGTCTTATTGACAGGTGATTTTTTTTTTTAAAACACCTACAAATGTCGCTTAACCGACGCTTCTGTAGGCGATTTAAAAAAAAAAAACATTACAACTTGTCGCTTAACCGACGCCCAATTTTTTTACTCATCGCTTAACCGATGGTGTAAAACGTCACTTAACCGACGCATAGTCATTATCGCTGTCGGTTCACCGACGGTTCTATAGGCGATTTTAAAAAAAGAAACATTACAACACGTCTCTTAACCGATGCCCAATTTTTATACTTGTCGGTTGACCGACGGTGTAACACGTCGCTTAACCGACGCATCGTCGTTATCGCCGTCGATTCACCGACGGTTCTATAGGAGATTTAAAAAAAAAAACATTACAACACGTCTCTTAACCGACGCCCAATTTTTATACTTGTCGCTTAACCGACGGTTTATAGTGTCGGTTAAGTGACGCCTGCGTTTTATCTCCGTCGCTTCACCGACGGTTCTCTATGTGGCTTAACCGACGCCTTATATTTAAGCGACGGTAAGTAAGGTGTCGCTTAAGCGATGGTTTAGACTAATGTCGGATAACTGACGACAAGTTTCCGACGCTTAAAAAAAATCATAGTGTTGTACATGCGACAGGGAAGTGTCAAAAATTCGACAAGATGGTCGTCGGATTTTTGGGCAAAATGTAGTAGTGTATCAGAGCTTTTATGAAGAGCCCCTTTCGGTTTTGATCAAGATCTGGAACCGGTGTTGCTGAAACTTTGAAATGGTTTCTGGTTCTAGTTTTTCTATGCATTTTTGGCCCGTGAGAACTATTCCATTGCATTTGGAGTGCCAGTTCCATTGGGAAATAGTTTTCATTTCACCGAAAACCGTTTCCGTTTGTTCCAGAAACACCCATTTCGCCAAATCTGAAGGTATAATGTTACATTGACGGATTTGTTTTTTTTAAATATCTCATATCTTATTAGTTTTATTATTAGATCCTTTTTTTTTTTAGTCTCGGACTGTTTCCTTCCCTAACTATGTATGCTCTTTGCCGTGCACCTTGTGTGATCGCGGCGAATCAGAAACAGTAAGGGAATTTTTTTTTTTTCTTGTCTTCTTGGCTACATATGGTCTTTGCCGTGTAGCTTGTGCAATCATGGAAAATCAGAAACAGGGAGAAAATTTGAAAACGTAGACTTTCCGGGTAAGCTAACCAAGATCTAACCCCATTGTGTGGACAAAGTTTTTTTTGTTTTTCTTTTTCTTTTTTTTGTGATTTGCGGGAAAAAAAAGGCAAGCACGGAGAATGAGAGAGACGAGTAAAAAAAAAACAACACCCCCTTCCTCTTTCCATTCTTTTATGTACCTTTTAAACTTAGCTCACTTGGTCCAAAGTTGCTTTATTCCTTAATAGGTCTTGAGTTCAAGTATTATTAAGCTACTTTTTAGTGCATGCAATTTCTATTTTCAAATTACTTTATTGTAAAAGTGCATCTCACATAAATAAAATAAAATAAAAAGTGAGTCACTTAAGTCTTTTAATTTATTGCCGCACTATTTAAAAGTAACATTATTGTAAAAGTGAACCTCACTTATTCTACAAAAGTGATTCACTTCAAAGCAACTTTATTGTAAAGTGATTGTCAAAGGTTGATCTTGGGAAGAGGGGGGTTCTTTTTTTTAGTTGGTCAAGTTAATATTTGCCACATCACTATTGGGGACATCGTCAACATTTTCTTTGATCAAGCAGAACTACATCATCCAGAATCAGTTTTCAGTGCCATTTTTTTTAAACCACATATTTTTTTGAGCTCTTTGCAACCATATAGTTATTTGATATTCTTTCAGCCATTATTTTATAGCATGGCCACCCGTTGTGATATTATACTTACAAGTTCTAACTATTTCTCATGGAAATCTCGTAGGGAGGATGTTCTGTGAAGTAGGGGACTTTTCAGGATAACCTCGGGGAAAGAAACAGAACCCACTAATGATGATAAGAAAATTAAATGGGACAATAGATGTGATGAAGCTCATGGATTGATTGGGATGTCAATCTCTATTGATTTACAATTTCACATATATGGAATTGATGAACCTGATAAAGCTTGGGAAAAGTTGGAATCTGTGTTTGGTAAACACAATGAAATTTGGGGTCATCAACTTGAGAATGAGTTGCTTACCTTGAATCCAAATGATTTTTCATGCATTCAAGACTATTTATCTAAGTATAAAACTCTTAGACTCTTATGTGCAGAATGCAAGATTAAGAAAGAAGACAAAAAATGTATTTATCATATTCTTTCCAAAATTAGACCTGCATATTCTATTTTTGTATCTACATTCTACTCCACGAAAGAATCCTTGACTGCAGCTAGCTACCAAGAGCCTAGTCTTGAATCCTTTTGTGATTCCTTAATTAGAGAGCAAGATAAGCTCATTCATCTTGGAATATTTAACAATGCAGATACATCTGGGAAAGCCTTATTGTCCCAACAGAAAGAAAAGTCCAAGCCTCCCAAGAAATAGAATTTTCGTAATAATAAGCCAAATAACAAGGGTCCCAAACCCTCTTAGTCAGCTCCTTATTTAAAAAATGACAAAGGATCCAAGTAAAAAGGAAAGACAACTGAGCATCATTACAATTTTTGTGGGAAAGATAATCATGATGAATCTAACGCCTTGGAAGCAGGAATGAAGAAGCACCACATTAGCCTAGATTCATCTTCAGAATCTAACTCTCATGGACATGCACTTTGTGCTTCTGGTTACTCTTATATTGCATCTTCTTCTTCTATTTCAAATGAATGGCTCATTGATTCTAGAGAATCTTATCATATGGCTAAGGATCAAGCCATCTTTTCTACTATACATGAATGTAACACCAAACAAATATTTGTTGGTGATGATAGATCTCTAAGTGTTGTAGGATCTAGAACAGTTTCAGTAGAAAATGGTCATTTCAGCGATGTACTATGTGTTCCAAAAATTTTCTGCAATTTGTTATCAGTCTATCAAATTACTCATTCAGGTGAAGGTAAAACTGTGATCTTTACACCTCACCAAGTTGTAATCAAGGATTTTAAAAATCCTCAAAATGTTCTTGCTACTATAACTATTGATGATATTACCAGGTTGTACAAATTCAACAACTTTGGGTCATCACCTTTTCCTTCAGTTTTTGTTGCTCATAGTGATAACTTAAGCGAACTTTGGTATGAGCGATTTGGTCACTTAAATTATTTCTCATTGCAACAACTATGTAAAGACAATATGGTGATTGTTCTTCCAATGGTATCTTCTAAGGATGATGTTTGTTCCGGTTGTGTACTCAAAAAATATCATCAGGATAGTTTTGACAAACGTGCTTCTTGGCATGCCTCAGTTCCTTTGGAGCTTGTGCATAGTGACTTGTGTGGTCCTCTTCCATCTACATCATTTTCTGGTTTCAAATATTTCTTAACTTTCATTAATGACTACTCCAGACGCACTTGGGTTTACTTCCTAAAACTTAAGAGCGAAGTATTTAACATGTTCTTGGCCTACAAGGCCCTTGTTGAAAAACAATCTGGTCATCAAATTATTAAGTTAATATTTGACAATGGAGGAGAATATGTTAACAACAAGTTCACTACTTTCTGCACTGAACAAGGAATCCAACAACAGCACACTGTTCCATATACACCACAACAAAATGGTGTAGCTGAATGGAAGAACCACACTTTAAAAGAAATGGCTAATTGTATGATCCAATCTAAGGGACTAAGTCTTCAATATCAGGCTGAGGCCATAAATTGTGCAAATTACATAGTTAATCACACACCCACTAAAGTTTTACAAGGTATAACACCAGAAAAAGCATGGAGTAAAATTAAACCAGATGTGAGTCACTTTCGTGTGTTTGGTTGTGAAGCATGGGCTCACATTCCGGATGAAAAATGGAAAGCATTGTATCCTAAAAGTGAAAAGTACATATTTTTTGGATAATCTGAAGATGTAAAAGGTTATATACTTCTTCAACCCCATTCACATGATATAATCATTAGAAGAGATGTTAAATTTGATGAAAATCTCTTGGCCTGCGAACCTGATTCGGTGATTGTGCCTTCTTCTTCTTCTTCCAACTTCCTTGATAGGTTTCCAACTCCAGTTTTTGCTGATGAAAGTGAGGATGAAAATCCACCTCCGCTTGCTCATCTTCCTCCAATTGCACCAGCACCAATACTTCCTCGACGGGTCCGTTCAACATGTGAAGCAGCTGGTGATCTTGTCGGTGATCCTAGAGATCAACGTTGTAGACATCTTCACCAAGTATCTTACAGAAGTGAAGTTTTCTAAACTTTGGTATATGTTAGGAGGTTAGGAATGTGTCCTTAAGGGGGGATATGCTCTAATGCCTCCTTCCTTCTCCTAATAGTGTCACTTTTGTAAATCCTTCAATTCTATCCCAGGTTGTTCTTAAGGGGGGATGTTAGGATATTTAGGCACTTAGGAGTTAGTTAAGATCAACTTGTGTAATATATCCGTTAGGTAAAAGTGTGTTTCTTTTGTATGCATTAATATGCATTTGTAAATATTCTAATCCGATGGTCACGATATGTTCTAGACATAGAGTGATCCGATGGTTCAACTTCTCTTAGATCATACCTACAATTGATCTATGGATTAACACTCGATTGGTCTATGATCTCTATTTAAATAGCATAGAGGGTCCTTGGCTAGTTGATCGATTATGAGAAGCTCATGTAACTTTCTTTATTTTGCATAATAAATTGCTCCAAGTAGCTATTTGGCTGGGGCCATAGACTATTTTCCTCTCGAGGGTTTTAACCACATGACAAACATTGATGTGTTGATCTGTGATCTATTTGTGTGAAGACGTTGCTCAAGGTGTTCGGTCTTTTGGGAGTACCCTGTGTACTTGAATAGGGTGTCTCAGAAGAAGTCTAAGTTCTATATGAGCTCCATCTTAATAGACTGTATATTGTGTACCCAACCATTTCCATCCTTAAGATGTATCTAGGAAAGGGACAGAACCCCTGTGTACACTGCATACAAAATATTTTGGGCACACAAGTATTACAGCCATTATAAAGAGATGTGAACATTTTATTACGCCTTTGTACAATTTGATCTTCCTAACCGAATGCAATTGTATGTCTGAAGAGGAATTTAAAGTCATCGAGGAGCATGCAAATTATTATTTGATTGAAGAGGGGATGTACATTAGGATGTATGGTTGCTCTATGGAACCTTCTTTGCTCCCCAAGTATGCCACTGATTATGTGGTGCATAAAGAAGCAATCAGGAAAGTTTACCTAGATGGTGTAGGAAGCTTCCTGTTTGAACACAAGAAGGAATCCTATCTTGCCATACCTTTCAGGCTAGGAAGCTACAAATTTTCAAAGGTTAAATTAACTGCTGAATTTGTACAAGAATTGGAGCACTTTCATTTTGGGGAGATGAACTTCTACAGAAATGACTCCCAAAAGAAAGTTGCAGAACATTGCAAAGAGGAAAATGTTCACTTTGAATATACAAACTTATGGCACAAAGATGAAGAAATATTTAGGAATGCAAGGAATATGACTGCATTGAAGAGAAGATTTAAAATAAGATCACCATTAAGGGTGGTAAGGGCCAAACCGCACAGAAGAAAGCTGAAGAGGAGGAGGACAAGACAAGAGAAGAGGATGCTAGGAGACTAGCACATGAGGCTGAGAGTTGGCTTAAGAATGAAGAAGAAGAAAGAAAGAAAGTTGTAGAGGAAATAGTATTCTTAGAGGAAGCTGCAAAGAAGACAGAAGAAGAAAGAAAGAAGAAAGAAAATGAAGAGACGAAGAAGAAACAAAAAGAAGCTGAAGGTCTGAGGCTGTCAGGATCTACAACAGACCAGCAAACTACTGACCCAACAGAGATTCAAGAAGTACAGGATCAGACAGATCAGGGGCAGGGACAAGATAATCCTAATTCCCAGGAGCCTACTGCAGCTTCTGGCAGCAATATAGGACAAGTTGTTTTTTTTTTAATTGAATCTAACACCTTTTGTGCAAACGAAAGGATAAGAAGTCCCATATTTTAGCACCATTTTCTATGACAAGGAGAGAAATAGGATTGTCAAGAGAGTTGAGAAAATAATCTAAACAGGAGGACAATAAGGAATAATGATTACTGATAAGACATTGGTGTATGGGACATATGTAGATCCATGATTGAGATCTAGAGAGGGAGTGGCATTAACCCAGGCCATTGAAGACAATGTGGATAGACTGATGACAGACCTTGAGCGATCAAGGAAAAACGTAGCAAAATTAAAGGAAACTCTTAGAAAGGATAGGGATGAAGATAACAAGTAAAAGAGAAAATTTGAAGATATGCATAATGAAGTAAGGGATTCGAAGGTAGAACTCCAAATTCTGCAGACTAGCAAGATGGCCTTCGAAGTCTCAGTAGAGAAGAATGAAAGGGATGCTCAGAATAACCTAGCAGAGTTGTAGGGGTTACAGCAAGAATATCAGGTGATGAAGACAGAAAAGGATGACCTCAAAACAACATATGAAACTCTTAGTGCAGAAAAGGACCAGCTGCAGAGCAAAGTACAAGAGTTGGAGGAAAAGAGGGTCACCATGGAAGAGAAAGAGAAGCAATTTCAGGTGCAGGCAACAGGTTTTGAAGGACAGGTTGCTTCATTAACAACATCACTGAAGGATTCTAGTGAACATCAAACTGATATTCGACCTCTTAAGGAGCATGTCCTGGCTCAAAGAAGAAGAATTCATCAGCTGCAGGTGTGTATTGAAGAGGAAAGATGTAAAATGTTGCAGATAGATAAAATATTGGAGGAAATTTTGGAGACCACCTCATATTTTGTAGATAGGTATTAGGACATTTTGGAAGTCCTGACTTGAAGAATAGTAAGGATAGAAACCAATGAAGAAATCCTTGCAAATTTACCAGCCAAAGATCAACATAGCTTAAAGCAAGACTATGATTTGTTAGAGTTTGCAATAAACACTGCGGAGGAGTTCAATAAGGCTGTGATGAAAACAAGAGGAGCTTGTACTAAATATTGCAGAAGGGTGCTGATCACCTACAATAGATGCCAAGTTACTGCTGAACATAGATTAGATGCATTACCAGAGTATGAGCTATTCACAGGAATCCTGTAGAGCAAGTATCAAGAGGATGTGCAGAAGTTACAAGTCAAGGTCCTGGATGAACAGATCCTAAGGAATGCAGTAGCCCATTCAATAGTCAGTGTCCAGTTACTTGAGGATCAGTTACGCTTAAGCCCATAAAGAATAGATATGGTTAGGAATCGGGTTGCAAAATATGAGATCAACATTCATTTTCTTGAACCTTCAGAATTTGAGAGCATAGCAGTGGAATCCCAAGCATGGAAAAAGTTCTTAAATGATCAAGCGAGGCCCTCTACTTAGAAGTGCTTTATTAGTTTTTTTTTTTAATGTATATATTGTAACATGTATGAGCACTCACTATAGGACAAATTTTGAGAGTTGAAACGTTGGGGAAGCCCAAGAGTCATTTGGGGCAGCCCAAAAGTTTTTATTTTTGTATAAGTATAGGAGACTTTGATAAGGGAAGGGGAGTTTTTCCTAGTTAGACTTGTGAGAACATGTTGTAAGAAGAACTATTTCCTTTTGCAATAGATAATTACAATTTTTCCTGTTGGATAAAGCTTTGGTGGAATGTTCAAATGCCGTGTAATGGATGTTGTTGAAGGGGAACTATTTTGTTTTCAACTTTTGTCCATTAACTATGAGATTGTTCTAACTTGTTGAACCTATGTTCTTGTATGAATGCTCTCTAGTTTATTTTATGGAATTTCCACTATGAGTAATGAATTCTTTTCGTAAACAATGAGAAATCTTGTTGTTCATCTATCTATTCATGTTTATGTGTTTTGAAATAAAGAACAACTACCTGTGATTTTTCTTAATGCATGAACAGTAATACATTACTCATTAAATGATAATCTCACTCCCTAGGGACAGTTTAGTTAAGTTAGTTTTAGTTTTCTTGCTGTGTGTGATTTAGATGAGAGAGAGTTAAGACGAGAGGTAAGAACCTGCACATCACATTGTGACCGCTCCTCGTATTCTCTATCAATCTACATTTTAGATAAGATTTTGCATCTCATACTTAAAACAAAAAACTAAAAAAGATACATGGTGGATTGGGCCGTAACCGATAAAACCCTTTATTTTGGTTACTTGACCTACGGTAGTTGGACAAAAAATCGAATGGATTCCCCATACCAAATATTAATGGTCTAGTTGGGAACATTTACTATGGAGAATCCCTTGCTGTTGTCGCCTGCGATTTTCCAGGCCTCAACACATCCATCTTGGAATACCACTCTCTTGGTGCCTGTTTTAACCAGTATAGTGTCTTCTTTAGCTTGCAAACCAAATATGGATTAGTGATGTAGCCCTCATGCTGCTTCATGTATATCTCCTCATGAAGATATTCATGTAGAAAGGCTGACTTAACATCCATATGATGCACTTCCCAGTGCTTAGATGCTGAAATTGCTAAAACTAGGCAGATGGAGTCCATTTTTGCAACAGGTGCAAAGGTCTCATGGTAGTCCACTCCTTGGACCCGAGAGAAACCTTTTGCCACCAGACTTGCCTTATATTTATAGGTTCTTCCATCAGCAACAATATTGGTCCGAAACATCCACTTTCATTGAACCAATTTCCTTCCCGGAGGAAGAGAAACTAGCTCCCAAGTAGTGTTTTTCTGAAGAGAATTCATCTCTTCATCCATGGCAACTTGCCATCTCGGATCCTTCCGAGAATGGTAGTAGGATTTTGGGTCTGAACTAATCATCAAATAGCAAGTTTTAGACCACAAATTATAAGGACAATAGAGTGCAATACCTGCTCTTTGGAAATCAGATTGGGTTCTCCTCGGATAATCCAGATTTCCAATGTTATCTCTTGCGGAGGAGAGTGTCTGTCGGGCCCATGGGAAGATGATTTTGCACTTTAGGTTTTGATTAAAAATATGATTATTGTTGCACACTGATATAAAAAATCAGAGGATCCAAATCAGGTTCATCACCCACAATTTCATCATCCAAATATTCAGTAGAATAGGAAGGAAATTCAACAGTTTTCTCTTTCACTAGTTCCACCTCCTGAAGAGGCTCATCGAACTTGACACTTATCTCGATAATGATCTGTTTTGTTTTGATATTCAGTAGATTGATACCTTTTGATTCATCAGGATACCAAATAAATATAAATTCTATGCTTTGTGGTTGCAAAGCCCTTCTTTTATCAAGTGGAATCTGGGCCCATGTGGTGGACCCAAACACCCATAGGTTTGACAAATCCAGCTTGTGTTCGAAGTATGATTCAAAAGGGGTCTTCCCTTTCATGGATGAGTGTGGAACCATGTTATAAATGTATTCTATAGCATGCATGGCTTCAACCCACAAATTTTCAGCAAGCTTCTTTGATTCCAACATACAGGTGGTCATCTCCTTGAGAAACCGATTCTTCCTTTCTGCTACACCATTCTGCTGGGGAGTGTAGGGAATTGAATGTTGGACCTGAATACCAATTTGGGAGAATATGTGAAGCAAATAATTGTTGAAAACTCCCTACCATTATCATATGTCAAGATCTTGATCTTAATCCCAGAGGCATTCTCAATCAAGGCCTTAAGTTCAGAAATTTTTTCACATACTTCAGACTTCTTTTTGAGAAAGAAGACCCATGTGTACCTTGAAAAATGCCTTGATACATTAATGGATGTTATAGGAATCAAATCGATGGTATCATAATGTATCAGCCCCAATATGCATGTAGCTCGATTTTCCTTCCCTCGATCGGACTTGTGCTCAGGGTGTTTTCCAATCACACAACCCTTGCAATTTCTGGTGGTTGCCTTGATGACCGGGAGGCCTTCAACCATGAAGTTTTTCTATAATTGCTACAAATATTTGAAATTTATATGGCCAAACCTTTCATGCCACAACCTACTAACCTCATTTCCATGAGTTTGCAGAGCGGTGGGATTTGCATCCGGCACAAAGTGGGAGAACTCATAGGCTCTTGCATGATGGTTTGCAATACCTTTAGGAATGCGTTTCTTGGATGAAAGCTCCATTTTATAAACATCATTTGGGTTGAAAGAAACTCTCTTAGGCACTCCAATATGTGTCATCTGATAGACACTGAGGAGATTTGATGCCATAGACGGTACATACAAAACATTTGAAAAATAGCCATTCTCAATATCAACCGTACCTTGTCCTTCTAAAATGATGGTGGAGTCATCTCCCATGTGGATGGGGATGGATTTTCCGGTCTACAAGGATGAAAATGAGTCTCTTTCAGCCATCATGTGGTTCAAATCTCCAGAATCAATCAAGAGTTCTTTGGACTTCAAAGTGCTTGGCATGAGGGCATGACCTTTTTCATGTTGTGGTTCCCGATCTTGCTAATCTCTCCTCCCAAAGGTTTTCAGAATATTGATGTGATTTCTCTCAAGGAGAGAGGTTGCTTCATCAATATTCTTCTTCACACAGGCATGTTCAGGGTGGAAGCCCTTCCCACGGTATGAACACTTGAATTTTTCCTTTCCATGGTGCCCTTTTCCTTTGTTCTTCCTTGAGCCGAAAGACTCATCATGATGCTGGTTTTCAACTCTAGGCTTAGGAGCATCAAATTTAGTTTCTGGGTTCTTCTGCTGCTTTCCTTTACCCTTCAGATATTTGGGCCCTGAGACATGGAGGGGTTGATCACAAGAGGATCTGATGATCCCCATCTGGACAAGCTTATCATGTTCACTTGTGAGGGACTCAATGAAGGCATTGAGTGTAGGCATCTTCCATCCAGGGGTTGTGAGCTTCCCTGCACAGAATGTAGAAACAAAAACTGAATAATCAGCTCCAAGTTTGGAGAGTATGGTGAGGATGATATGATCATCCACCTTCTCCACTTTGCATTGCTTCAAGAGTAAGACAGTGTGCTTGAACTTAGTGAAAAAGTCATTCAAAGTCTCGAAATTGGAGGGCTGGAGAGACATTAATTCATTTTTGAGCTGGTAAAATCTCACTGTCATCTTGCATTCCATATAGGGTTTCCTATTTGTCCCATATTTCCTTTGGAGTCTTCAATCCTGAAAGATGGAAAAGAAGATCCCGGGAAATAGAGAGGCACAAGAATCCGAAGGCTTCATCCTTCTTGTTCAAGAATCTTGATTTGTCTATAGCAGAACCAGACTCAGGTTTAGTGTCCATGGTGACTCTATAGATTCCTCTAGAGTGTAGCTGAATCTCCATGTCACCTTTCCATGAGTGGAAATTTTATGGAGTCAAAATATCTACTAAGGAGGCCATCTGGATCTACTGGAGTGAATACTTCACTTGTAAAAACCTGAAAATCACAATAGAAAGGGCAATGTAAGGTCGGAAAGCCTGCACATTTTAGGCTTTCATCACACCCAACATAGTAAATCAAGCAAACTTGATCAACAAGTTCTTTACTTGGGGTATTAAGTGGTAAGCCTTGGCTTCTGGTGCAGTGCTAGATTTTTGAGCTATTGCTCAATTTTCATGCAGAAATCTGTCAAAAAGCTTGTTTTTGAGAGATTGAGATTTGTCCCGCCGTGAGCTCTGATACCATATTAAACTTGCACAGTGATCTAGAGACTAAACACAGTCTCATCAATATATTAATGATAATAATTCATGAAAATGGTGAAAAAGGGCTATAGAATGAGTATCCACACTATATATTCACACAAAGAATGAGAAATTACATTACAATGTCATGCTACAAGCATGAATGAAAAGCAATTCGAATTCCTAAGGAGGTCATTCGAATTGAATGAGTGAGTCTAGATTAACTAAATGTAAGCCACAATCAACACTCAAATTAACCACTGATCAAAACCCTAATTGACTCAACTGAGCCCTAACTGAAGTCGGAGTGCAATAAATAACTAAGTCTCAACTGAAAGAGATCAGACACATGTCACAACAAGCCAACCATCAAGTGGTAGCACTTCAACTCCAATGAACCCCAATGAGGTTAACTGAAGTGTAACTGAACATCATAAGTGGTTGGAGGTGCCCCTGTTGACTCCAGTTCATTAAATAATCATTAAATAATCAATTTAATGAAGGGAGGCGCCTTCACTGCCCTGTTTAACTGATTGTAACCATCAGTTAGCAATTAGGTGCATTAATATCACTCAGATCACCCCCAGAGTGCTTTAGTTAGCCTCCCCGAATGTACGAGAAGGCTAAGTTAGCCTCCTTTACTGAAGGTAGGCGTGGATGTGATTTAGCTGATGACATTTAATGCTCCACTGATGTTAATTAAGCCAATAATACTTAGGATAGTTGTTTAACTAGGCCAAATTGACCAAAATGAGTGTGTAAGGTGGTAAATGTCTCCAACATATTTTACAGTATGGTCGCCCCCTGTGATATTATATTTACAAGTTCTAACTATTTCTCATGGAAACCTCGTATGGAGGATGTTCTACGAACTAGAGGACTTTTCAGAATTATCTCAGGGAAAGAAACAAAATCCACTGATGATGATAAGAAAATTAAATGGGAAAATAGATGTGATGAATCTTGTGGATTGATTGGGATGCCAATCTCTACTAATTTTTGATTCCACATATCTGGAACTGATGAACCTGATAAATCTTGGGAAAAGTTGGAATCTGTGTTTGGTAAACACATTGAAATTTGAGGTCATCAACTTGAGAATGAGTTGATTTCTTTGAATCCTAGTGATTTTTCATGCATTAAAGACTATTTATATCAGTATAAATCTCTTAGACTCTTATGTGAAGAATGCAAGATTAAGAAAGAAGACAAACAATGTATTTATCATATTCTTTCCAAACTTGGATCGGCATATTCTATTTCTGTATCTACATTCTACTCCATGAAGGAATCCTTGACAGTAGCTAGCTATCAAGAGCATAGTCTTGAATCCTTTTGTGATTCGTTAATTAGAGAGCAAGATAAGATCATTCATCTTGGAATAATTAACAATGCAGATACATTTGGGAAAGCCTTATTGTCCCAACAGAAAGAAAAGTCCAAGCCTCCCAAGAAACAAAATTTTCGCAATAATAAGCCAAACAACAAGGGTCCTATTATAAACTGTTTTTATTTTCCATCTTTTCATACTTTTATTTATGTTTTGAAGCTTGGTTTTATTCTTTATTCCTAGAAAATTTTGTTGTTTGGGATAGTTTGAGTTTTTCCCTTTAGATTTTATGTTATTTGATTTCTTAGTTTATTTTTACAAGTTTTGGTTTGATTTCATAATAAAAGGGCTTATATAGGGCTTATATGGATTAAAAACATCTAAAAATAACATAAAAGTTTAATTGAGACTCCTAAAACAAGTTCAAACCCTTATCATTGGCTTAATTTTTTCAAATCATTAACCTAGATTTTCTTGTAGTGCAAGTCAAAAAAAAATGCACATAGGCACTACAAGAAAGTCGCGCAAGTTAAAAAATAATCTTTCAATGCTACGAAGATTTAGTTCTCTAAAGCGCCGATACTGTGGCAGCATTCCGAAATAAAGTTTCGACAAGGTAGTTGATAGAGCTTCCGATCGTCGATGCTAAGAAGAATTAGTTGTTAGTGATGGGAGACGCTGATACTGCGGGAACATTCAAATGTTAATCACTGTGACAAGTGTGAATATCATCATGAAGGTGAATTGTGGTGGTTTCTTGCAGAAGTGAGGAAATAATGATGGTAGACCATAATGAGACAAAGGTGTTTCGAATCATGTTTTTCCCTGAAGTGCACGCAAAGCAGGTGGAGATCGCGGTGGAAAATTAGTATTTGAAAATCAGAATTTTTAAACAGAGTGAATATTAGGGCTTTCAGGAGCGGTCATTTGGAGTTTCAAAACGATTAGAGAAGATTGGGGCATGCAGTTCGACACCTGATAGAGAGAGAATCAATTTATAGAATTAAAGCAGACTATCCAGGAGCTAACTCAACAGAACGAGGAGTTAACAGGGAGGGTTTCAGACTTGGAGGTAAATCACTTGAAAGCTAGAAGGAAAGCTCGGGCCTTGGAGGGGATTGCTTTACTAGCTGAAGCAGCTAAAGAATTGTAAAGTTAGTTAAGAAATTCGGTTATTAGTTAAGTATGGAAAGTCATTTTATTTTTGTATAATGATAGTTTAGATTGAACTATTCGATAGATAGCCTAAAAGCAGTTAGGGTTCAGTTATTCAACTGATTTTGAAGGAATAGTATAAATGTAAGTCTGAAAGAAGACAAAAGCATTCGATTTTTTGCTGGCAAGGGGAGGCTATCAGGATTTGTTTATGAGATAAGTAAAAGAATCTTATGTGTTTTTGACGACTGAACTATGAAATATATGCACTATATGCCCTTCAGATTATTGACTGGTTTCATTTCCAATTTGTGTTAATTACTTAGTTGGTATATTCATTTCCTGTTTAATGATTTTATACTTGAAATGCTTGCTAACTGTGGGTGAAATTCAGTATTGTGTTTACTCTGTTGGATTATGGTTTATATGTTATGTATCTTAGTCATTTAAATGCTCATGATTTAGTGTTTTCTTTGGTCTTACGAATTTTTTCCCTCTTGTCTTCAAACTGTTCAACCAAAACCCTATAAAACCCTATTTTACTTTATTGTGATTATTGAGATTGTGTTGGCTTGTTCTTCTGTAGTCTGAGAACAAATTTTGGCACAAACATATTTGGCGCCGTTTCTGGGGACGAAGTTGAAAACCTATTTTCCCTGGGATACTTATCATTTCATTGGTTTTGAGAGGTGAACTTAAACTAGCAAATCTTAAAGACTACTTTTCACATATATTTCATAGTGGCTACTAAGGGAGTTGGAACAAGAAATAGACCTAGTTCACCTTTACAATTCGGTGTCTCAAACCCAGAACAGATTTTGAAAACAACTAGGAAAATCAAAAGGTCTCAATCATCCATAGATTTATGTAGCCCTAATTTATTTGACCTACTGTCACCCTTTCCACTTTTTGAGGAGGAAAAACAAAATCTATCTTGACAAATCAATTGTCAACTCCACTATTTCAAGATGCAGAGGCCGAAGTCCATGGAATCCATTCTGGCTCAAAGGTTTGTACCTTTCAATTTTTCCAATGTTCCAGGTTTTCCAAATCCAGTACCTACTATGGATGTTTGGGGAGATTATCTTCCAAGGTTTAGAGAAAGCAAAGAGGATAATCCTTCAGATCACCTCATCAGGTTTCATCAATATATGGTTCAATTAAATATACAGCATTAAGATGTGCTCATGAAGATGTTCATGTATTCACTCAAGCAAGATGCATGAGAATGGTATTTTTCTCTTCTTGCTGCTAGCATTTCCTCATTGAAAGAATTTCACACATGTTTTTGGAAGCATTGTAAGTATGTGTTCTCAGCTGAATTCTTTTTTAAAGATTGTTGTGAGTAGCCTGATTTTTATAATACAATTTCTAATTCAAAAAATCATGATAATAAGTATAATCAAGGATTGAAAACATATCATGAAGAAGTTGTAGTTTTAGAATTTGTTGAAGATGAAGAGGTAATATTTTTAGATACTGCTGTCAAGGAAGAATTCCATGATCATTATGATAATCAAGTTGTTGTTTTAAGTCAGGTTGAATATTATTCTAGTGATGAGATCAACAGAGATAGTTTGGAATATTCTCATAATAATTTCAACAGTCTTAATAATCATTTGAATGCTAATCCTGTTGAAGACCAATCTTTTGTTCAACAAATTGTTGGAAATCATTGTTGTGTTAAAGATCGGCTTTGTATTGAAGAAAAACATGAACCTTCAGCATCATCATTTGAAATTTCTCAGATTGCTCCACATTATGATGAAGAGATTGGGGTTTCAGGACAAGAATTCTGTGATGAATTATATTTTAGTCCTTTTTGTTTTGATATTAAAATTGATGAAAGTCAGGCTGTTGACATTTTTTCAGAAATTTCATATATTCATGGTTATGATAAATCTGTTGTTCAAAACCATTATGAAGATGCTCCAATTTTTGATAAATATGATGATGAAATTGAAAAGAAAGATCCAGAAATATGTGAGTTGTGTGTTATGGCACAATCTGATCAGCAGATTTAGGAATGCATTCAGTCCATTATCCTTGAACAACCGAAGCCAATGTATGATAGTTATCCATTTGAAGATAGTGTGGAAAAGGAGGTTCATCTTGTTGACATTATTGATGATACTGTCCAAAAAATTCTGGAGCAAATTCAGGCTGATCCTGATGTCTTTTATCTCCAATGCTTCCTTGATATTCATGGAACAAAATATTATTATGGACAACCTATCCTTTTCATAGAACAAGAAAATGTAACTTTTGGAAATTTTTATGATCCAGTGGCAGATTATTTAGAGTCAATACCAAGTTATAAATATGTTATTTTAGAGACATCATTTGATGAAGGTGAGTACAAGTTGCTAGATCTTTACTCTTCATGCTTTCCAATATTTCTGATTATACATATATTCGGTGTTGGAAGCAAGTTTTGGTGGGTTGATGAAATTTTTTCCTGGTTACATTGGAAATGGGATTACAATTTAATTCAGTAGATGGAAGGTTCCTTAGATAATTTTACAGTATTTTAAGGAAAGTTTTGAATTTCATTGTATATACCAGTGTGTGAAGGATTGAATAAAGAATCCATATCCCAATGGATATTTTGCAGACTAGGAGGTAGCAGCACAGAAGGCACTGGTCTGCAGGTTCTTGAAGCCTCATAGGGAGGACTTCATCCCGCAACAGGAGCTAGATCTTATATCCTGTTTTTGTTTTCCATATTTTGATACTTTTATTTATGTTTTGAAGCTTGATTTTATTCTTTATTCCTAGAAAATTTTGTTGTTTGGGATAGTTTGATTTTTTCCCTTTAGCTTTTATGTTATTTGATTTCTTAGTTTATTTTTACAAGTTTTGGTTTGATTTCATAATCAAAGGGCTTATATAGGGCTTATATGGATTAAAAAAGTCTAAAAATAACATAAAAGTTTAATTGAGACTCCTAAAACAAGTTCAAACCCTTATCATTGGCTTAATTTTTGCAAATCATTCACCTAGATTTTCTTGTAGCGCAAGTAAAAAAAAAGCACAGAGGCACTACAAGAAAGTCATGCAAGTTAAAAAATCATCTTTCAACGTTGCGGAGATTTAGTTCTCTAAAGCGTTGATACTATGACAGTATTCAAGAATAAATTTTTGACGAGGTAGTTGATAGAGCTTCTGATCGCCGATCATGAAGCTAATGGTCTAAAGCGCTGAGACAGAGGCAGCATAGTGTCTTGAGGTTCCGATGCATTAGAGATTACTGCTTCTGATCACCGACAAGTTAGTAATGGGAAGTGCTGATTCGTTCAGTCTTGAACCTCTGATTACCAATGCTGAGAAAGATTAGTTGTTAGTGATGGGAGACATTGATACTGTGGGAACTTTTAAATGTTAATCACTGTGACAAGTGTGAATATCATCGTGGTGGTTTCTTGCAAAAGTGAGGCAATAATGATGGCAGAGCATAACGAGACAAAGTTGTGTCGAATCATGTTTTTTCCTGAAGTGCACGCAAAGCAGGTGGAGATCGTGGTGGAAAATTAGTATTTGAAAATCAGAATTTTGAAACAGAGTGAAGATTAGGGCTTTTAGGAGCTATCATTTGGAGTGTCAAAATGGTCAGAGAAGATTGGGGCATGCAGCTCGACCCCTAACAAACAGAGAATCAGTTTACAGAATTAAAGCAGACTATCCAGGAGATGACTTAGCAAAATGAGGAGTTAACAAGGAGGGTTGCAGACTTGGAGGAAGATCACTTGAAAGCTAGAAGGAAAGCTCGGGCCTTGGAGGGGATTGCTTTACTAGCTAAAGCAGCTAAAGACTTGCAAAATTAGTTAAGAAAGTAAGTTATTAGTTAAGTCTGGAAAGTCATTTTATTTTTTTATAATGATAGTTTAGATTGAACTATTTGATAGATAGCCTAAAAGCAGTTAGGGTTCAGTTATTCAACTGATTTTGAAGGAATAGTATAAATGTAAGTCTGAAAGAAGACAAAAGCGTTTGATTTTTTGCTGGCAAGGGGAGGATATCAGGCTTTGTTTATGAGCTAAGTAAAAGACTCTTATGTGTTTTTCATGACTGAACTATGAAATATATGCACTATATGCCCTTCAGATTATTGACTGGTTTCATTTCTAATTTGTGTTAATTACTCAGTTGGTATATTCATTTCCTATTTAATGTTTTTATACTTGAAATGCTTGCTAACTATGGGTGAAATTAATTATTGTGTTTACTTTGTTGGATTATGGTATATATGTTATGCATCTCAGTCATTTAAATGCTCATGATTTAGTGTTTGCTTTGGTATTATTAATGTTTTCCCTCTTGTCTTCAAACTGTTGAACCAAAACCCTATAAAACCCTATTTTAATTTATTGTGATTATTGAGATTGTGTTGGCTTCTTCTTCTGTAGTCCGAGAACGAATTCTAGCACAAAAGGTCCCAAACCCTCTCAGTCAGCTCCTTCTTTAAAAAATGACAAAGGATACAAGCCAAAAGGAAAGAAGACTGAGCGTCATTGCGATTTTTGTGGGAAAGATAATGATGATGAATCTAAGTGTTTCAAGAAGATGGTAGCCTTGGGATTAGTAATGAAGAAGCACCACATCAGCCTAGATTCATCTTCAAAATCTAACTCTCATGGACATGCACTTTGTGCTTCTGGTTACTCTTATACTGGATCTTCTTATTCTACTTCAAATGAATGAATCATTGATTCTAGAGCATTTATCATATGGCTAAGGATCAAGCCATCTTTTCTACTATGCATGAATGTAACACCAAAAACATATTTGTTGGTGATGATAGATATGTAAGTGTTGTACGATCTGGAACAGTTCTAGTAGAAAATGGTCATTTCAGTGATGTACTACGTGTTCCAAAAATTTCCTTCAATTTTATATCATTATATCAAATTAGTCATTTGGGTGAAGATAAAACTGTGACGTTTACACCTCACCAATTTGTAATCAAGGATTTAAAAAGTCCTCAAAATGTCCTTGCTACTAGAACTATTGATGATATTACCAGGTTGTACAAATTTAACAACTTTGGGTCATGACGTTTTCGTTCAGTTTTTGTTGCTCATAGTGATAACTTGATCAAAATTTGGCATGAGCGATTTGGTCATGTAAATTATCGCTCATTGCAACAAATATGTAAAGACAATATGGTGATTGGTCTTTTGATGGTATTTTTCAAGGATGGTGTTTGTTTCGGTTGTGTACTCAGAAAACATCATCGGGACAGTTTTGACAAACATGCCTCTTGGCACACCTCAGTTCCCTTGGAGCTTGTGCATAGTGACTTGTGTGGTCCTCTTCCATCTACTTCATTTTCTGGTTTCAAATATTTATTAACTTTCATTGATGACTACTCTAGACGCACTTGGGTTTACTTCCTAAAACTTAAGAGTGAATTATTTAACATGTTCTTGGCCTACAAGGCCCTTGTTGAAAAACAATCTGGTCATCAAATTATTAAGTTAAGATCTGACAATGGAGGAGAATATGTTAACAAAAAGTTCACTAATTTTTGCACTGAACAAGGAATCCAAGAACAACACACTGTTCCATATACACCACAACAAAATGGTGTAGTTGAACAAAAGAAACACACTTTAAAAGAAATGGCTAATTGTATGATCCAATCTAAGGGACTAAGTCTTCAATATTAGGATGAGGCAATAAATTGTGCAAATTACATAGTTAATCGCACACCAACTAAAGTTTTACAAGGTATAACACTGGAATAAGTATGGAGTAAAATTAAACCAAATGTAAGTCAGTTCCATGTGTTTGGTTGTGAAGCATGGGCTCACATTCCGGATGAAAAACGGAAAGCATTGCATCCTAAAAGTGAAAAGTGCATATTTGTTGGACATTCTGAAGATGTAAAAGTTTATATACTCCTTTAGCTACATTCTCATGATATAATCATTAGAAGAGATGTTAAATTTGATGAAAATCTCTTGGCCTGTGAGCCTAACTTGGTGGGTGTGCCATCTTTGGCCTGCGAGCCTGATTCGGTGATTGTGCCTTCTTCTTCTTCTTCTTCCAACTTCCTTGATAGGTTTCCAAATCCAGTTTCTAATGATGATAGTGAGGATGAAAATCCACCTTCGTCTGCTCATGTTCCTCTAGTTGCACGAGCACCAATGCTTCCTCGATGGGTTCATTCAACATGTGAAGCAGCTAGTGATCTTGTCGGTGATCCTAGAGATCAACGTCGAACATGTTCTTAGTTTCAACGAGCCTCTTCTCTTTTGGCTCAAGTTTTCAAGAATCATGATCTAGAAACTTTTGCAAAAGCTTCAAGAAATCCAGATTGGGATGGAGCTATGGATGAACAATATCATTCTTTAATGGCGAATGATACTTGAGATCTTGTTCCTCTTCCAAAAGGAAGAAAACTTATCAGATGTAAATGTGTCTACAGAACTAAGTATGCATTAGATGGAAGTGTTGAAAGACTTAAGGCAAGGATAGTTTCCATAGGTTTTTCCCAAGTTAAAGGGATTGACTACAATGAAACCTTTGCTCCTGTCGCAAAAATGAACTCCATCCGCCTTGTTCTTTCCCTTGCAGCCTTACATAACTGGGAATTCCATCAAATGAATGTAAAGTCTACCTTTTGACATGGGGATGTACAGGAGGAAATTTACATGGAACAACCTCCTGGTTATGTCCAGGATAACTCTAGCCTTGTGTGTCTCCTTAAGAAATCCTTATATGGCCTTAAGCAAGCTCCTCGAGCTTGGTATGCCAAAATGGATAGATTTCTCCTTCACACTGGTTTTTCTAGATGCCATTTTGACGCCAATGTATATCCTAAGAAAGTAGGAAACCATATCATCATACTTGTTCTTTATGTTGATGATCTTATCCTTACTGGTAGTGACCCTAAAATTTTAACCCATGTGAAATCCAGTCTTAAGCAAAATTTTGAAATGTCAGACTTAGGACATTTGCATTATTTTCTTGGTCTCCAAGTCTTGCAAACCAAAGAAGGAATATTTCTTTCCCAGTCTAAGTATGCTTGTGACCTTCTTCATTGCTTTCACATGGAAGATTGTAAACCAGCCCCTTCTCCCTTCCAGTCTAGAGTCAAACTTTCTATCACTTGTACTTCCCCTGAAGTAGATGCCACCCTGTATCGTCAGCTTGTTGGTAGTCTCTTATACTTGACTCATTCTTATCCTGACCTTTCCTTTGCCATTGGACGTGTTTCCCGTTATATGCAAACACATCATGAAATTCATTGGAAAGAAGAAAAAATAATACTTCAATATATTCGAGGTACAATTCAGTTTGGGATTCATTATAGTATAGGGGGAAACCTTTGTTGGTTGGTTTCACTAATTCAGATTGGGCCAGTGATCCTAATGATCGAAAGTCTACTGCAGGTTATGTTTTCAGTCTAGGATATAGAACTGTCACTTGGGCTTGTAAGAAACAACAAGCTCTTTCTCTTTCTTTAGCAGAAGCAGAATATCGAGCCGTAGTTAATGCCAATCAAGAATCTTTATGGTTTCGACAGATCCTTTCAGATTTTGGATTTGAGCAGCAACAACCTACTTCACTTTGGTGTGACAATCAAAGTGCCATAAATCTTTCCAAATATCTAGTTCTACATCAACGTAGCAAAAACATTGAGCTACACATGCACTTCATCAAAAATCTTGTTCATGATCGTGTTCTTGAAATGCTCTATTGCCCTACAAATGATCAAGTTGCAGACATCTTCACCAAGTCTCTTACATAATGAAGTTTTCTAAACTTCGATCTATGTTAGGATTTCAGGAATGTGTCCTTAAGGGGGGATAGGCTCTAATTCCTCCTTCCTTCTCCTAATAGTGTCACTTTTGTAAATCATTCAATCCTATCCCAAGTTGTTCTTAAGGGGGGATGATAGGATATTTAGACATTTTGGAGTTAGTTAAGATCAACTTGTGTAATATATCCATTAGGTAAAGTGTGTTTCTTTAGTATCCATTAGTATGCATTTGTAAATATTATAATCTGATGGTCATGATATATTCTAGAAATGAAGTGATCCGACGGTTCAACTTCTCTTAGATCATACCTACCATTGATCTGTGGCTTAACACTCGATTGGTCCATGATCTCTATTTAAAGAGCATGGAGGGTCCTTGGATAGTTGATCGATTATGAGAAGCTCATGTAACTTTCTTTATTTTGCATAATAAATTGCTCAAAGTATCTATTTGGCTGGGGCCGTGGACTGTTTCCCTCTCGAGGGTTTTAACCATGTGACAAACATCGGTGTATTGATCTGTGATTCATTTGTGTGAAGTGGTTGCTCTAGGTGTTCGGTATTTTGGGAGTACCCTATGTACCCAAACATATTTCTTCGTTGAGTTTTTGATTATCTTGTATGAGTGGTTGGTGCGGCTGACCTATCGAAAGACAAATTTTCAAGGAAGCGAACCTACATGTTGGACCCCAAAGTTGATCCAGCAGCTGAAGGAGGTAGACAACAGAGCATTGGGGGCCTTCAAAGTGTGGCTTGATATAATTTTGGAAGGATACATTATAGAATTTGTATTCGACACATTCAAGTCATATAGCGACGCATAAATCTTAAAAGGAACAAGAGGTAGGTTTCTATTGTCTTTTAAATTGTGGATTAAGATGCTTATTTGTGAAAAGGACATATTAAAAATGAACTCTGATGAGTAGATATCTAGTGTGCAGAGGTTACGGGTACTGTTGCAACAAGGGTTGGATGAAATGATAAGGAGTAGATGGATGGGAATTACGACAAAACTGTGAGGGACGAGTAGATATCTAGTGTGCGGAGGTTATGGGTACTGTTGTGACAAGGGTTGGATGAAATGATAAGGGGTAGATGGATGGGAATTACGATGAAACTGTGAGGGAATTTTAGGAAGAGTGTGGTCTTCTATGAAGTGGGGTAAGTTTTTGACAAGAGAAGAGGTGGAGGACTAAGGAGATTCCTGCTGTGACTAGGACAAGAAACTACGAGAGAAAATCACAAGGGACTAAGAGACCCTACAATGACGAAGGATACGACAAAGCTACATCTAATCCCAGGTGTTATCACTCCAAATATAGATAAGGTTGTGAAAGGTAATCTCAAGGTAACAACAAAACCAATTTTAGAAAGAACCTGGATTTTCTTTCCAGAGAGGGATCTCTCAAATACAAATTTAACAAGGCCAGATATTGGAGTCAACAATTTTAAGTGAAGTAGATGGTTGAAACAAAACATATAACCATTGGGCTATGGAGTCAAAACAAATGAAGATAACACAAAGCTTCCTACTTAGAATTTCAACAAAGGCAAGATAATTATTCAGCTACAGTCATTCATTGATTTTCAAGCGATAAGAAAGAAACATGAACATTTCATTAATATAGAGAATCACAGCATGAATTCCATATCAATTTTAGAAGAAATGTTTGTGAATATATGAAACAATAGCCAAAGCATACATGTATGAATTCTAAAACTATTAAACACTGCGTTTAGACATGAAAGAAAACATAATGGAAGGTAAACACTTAGAAAACATTCATAAGGAAAGAGAGCACAAACTGTAACATAAACAACACATGAATATTTGAAGATCAACTAGCATTCAACTCCGTAATTTTATTCAAAAAGGTTCTCACAAAAACATCAGTCCAATCTTACGGGTTCCAACCCTTGATACATCAATAAAATTCAAATATATACAAAATAGTTTCTTCCAAGAACGTCACAAACCAACTAATTTGTTAATTATAAGTTCTTGTAAACATTTCCCTAATAACTAGGAATAATAATTACATGCTTTGATTGAAATAACAGATTGCTTGAATATAGTAAAATCCATAACTGCAAGGCATCACGAACAAATAGCTTCTCGAAACTGCAACACCTATCTTCATGAATGTAATATGTATTTGGTTTTCCCAAATTTCTCCATGACTTTCCACTTTTCTATATTTGGAGTGTCGTACTCTGTCATTTCTCTTATTGACACCTCCAAATCCACATAAGATTCATAAGACATAGCTAGTAATCCTTTTTAATAATTAAAAACCTGTCAAATATTTCAAAGTCTTCTGTCAACTTTTCAACAATAACCTTTCCTGTTAATCCTTTGACTAAATCTTCAAATTTAGAATGATCCATGTGATTTTGTACCAATAAGCTATGATATTCTTCCTAGGAGAACAATCTTCCTTCGTCATCCCAAAAAGAAGGGAGACCATCATCAAATAAATCTTTAAAATCCGCCCTAAAATCCTTGATTTGAGAAGACATCTGATTTGATTTATCCTGCACAATTTTCATAAGTTGAATGGAGCTGCCTAGTGAGGTACCAGGAAAACTCAGTTTTAGGACTGAGGGTCGTTCTGATATGACTGTGAGATGTGTTCTCACATGATCAGATATGAGTACATGGCCATTCTGATGTGATAGAGGGATGTGTTCCCACTTGATCAGATATAAGGGTTGAAGCCATTCTATCATGGCTAAAGGATTAGGTTCCTCCCATGTCAGATATGAGTGCTAAGCCATTCTGACTTAGTGTCAGATATAAGGGCTACCACCATTCTTTGAGTGGAGCTACCTGGTGAGGTACCAGGGATCCTCAGTCTAGGACTGAGAGCCATTTTGATGTGACTGAGGGATGTGTTCCCACATGATCAGATGTAAGTGCAGTGGCCTTTCCACAGATGATAATAGTTTGGGTTCCTATCATGCTATTGGTTGTAAGTGCTGAGCCTTTTCACAGATGATAGTAGTTTGAGTTCCTATCATGCTGGTGACTGTAAGTGCTATGCCTTTTCACAGATGGTAGTAGTTTGAGTTCCTACCATGCTTGTGATTGTAAGTGCTAAGCCTTTCCACAGATGGTAGTAGTTTGAGTTCGTACCATGCTGGTGGATGTGAGTGTTGTGCCTTTCCACAGATGATAGTAGTTTGGGTTCCTATCATGCTGGTGGTTGTAAGTGCTGTGCCATTTCATAGATGATAGTAGTTTGAGTTCCTATCATGCTGGTGAATGTGAGTGCTGGGCCTTTCTGATATGATTATAGGATTGGTTCCTACATGATCATATGTGAGTGTTGGGCATGCCTTTCTGACGAGTAGGTCAGATGTAAGTGCTGGGAAAGCCATTCTGACTCGGTTTTAGATATAATCACTGAAGAAAGACCTGCATGGAGGCTAGGCCTACAACTAGCATGAAAAATGGCTGGCTTTGTAGAACTTCCTGTGACGAGAAGAATCATGAGATAGCACCCGTGATGATGATTGCTAGTGATGATCTAGATCAAATGATGATTGAGATCCAATGATGATGATCCAGCATTGATGTTTTAGACCGAGTGATGATCTAGATCCAGTGACGATGCCTAATGATGATATAGATCCAGTGATGATGACCAGTGATGATCCAGATTGAGTGATGATCCAGATCTAGTGATGATCCAGATCCAGTGATGATGTCCGATGATGATCCAGATCGAGAGATGATCTAGATTCAAAGATCGACGATGACTTGAAGATGAAGATGACTTGAAGACTCAGAAGACTTGAGATGCAGATAATGAGATGATCTAGTTGATGCAGAGAAGAAGACCAGTGCTAAAAATTGTGTCAAAAGAATACCTTCGTAGTTAAGAGGGAGTGTTGATGTCTTTGTAACTTCAGAATGTATTCATCTATGTATCTTATGTATTGTAACCCGATGTTTATTCCGGGATGTATCTATAATGTAATTGAGTCATATTGTCATTCCCTAATGTTTTGATCGGGAGGATCAATTATGTAAACAAGTCATGTCAAGTCATAGTGGGTAACCCTTCGATTGTGGAAGGGTTAAAGTCCCCGCAGTTCCAAGGCACTAGGGTTATTAGACTCTCCTAGTAGAGGTCAGCCCTGGTATGGTTTTAGTCATGTCAGGATTAGTATAAATAGAGAAATGGAGTCTCTATTTATCAAACAAGTCATCCACACTCAAGTGTAGCGCATAGTTGAGGAAGGAGAAGACACTGGGGCTAGACAAGAAGAAGATTACTGCTGTTGGGAGATCACTTACTGTTTTGGGGATTTTACTGTTTTGGTGCTGATTCTATCTCTGAGGAAGTTGTGGGGTTTTCTCCTTTATGGTTTCCCCAAGGAAAACCACTGTGTTCATTGTCTCTTGTGTTTGATTGCTGTACTTGTTATTCTCTCAGTTAAATATCCTAATAATGCTAGCTTAATGTTGAAAAACTAACAGGCGCGTTGAAATGTCGTGCCAACATTTGTCAAACAAAAAGGTAGTTTGCGATAGGAAAAGGTCCCCTAAGGGAAAATAAATGTCATTTTGTGTTGGTCTAATGGGAGAATCTCAATTTGATTATATCCGGAGAAGCCATCCATAAAGGAAAAAATAACACTTCCGGCGCATTTGTCGATTATCTGATCTATATAGGAAGTGGGAAAATTTCCTTTTGGAAAAGCTATATTCAAATCCCTAAAATCGATTCAAACCATGACAATGCCCTGCTTTTTTTTCATAGGGACTATGTTAGACACCCATTTAGTTAACAGTATAGGGAAATGAAACCAGCCTTCAAAAGTTTCACAACTTCTTCCTTGATGGCTATTGCTTTTCGTGGATGGGCTTGTCGGAGTTTTTGGCAGACTGTCTTGGCACTAGGGTATGTTTTTATCTCACAGACAACAATAGAGGGATCAATCCCTGGCATTTATTCATATGTCCAGGCAAACATATCTCTAAACGCCTTGAATAAGGCAGTGTATAATTGAACTTCTTTAGGTGAAAAGAGTTTTGGCCTATGCAAATGTGCTCTAAAATACCTGATTTCACTGATATGTCCACGGGCATGTTTTTTGTAATGTTTCATAAATTTCCCTCAGATTCGACATTACGAGTGAGTATCGTAGATTGAGGGTCCATGACTATATCAGATGAAACATTTGATGTGAAGTGCTCTTTGACCATATGGAAAGGGGGAAAGAAATAAGATCGATGATGATGGTCTTTCCAAGGCATCTCTTCTAATGACATAACTTCCATAATGGATTTGTCCATAGGAAGTGTATGTGAAAGGTAATCTAGAGATGGGGGGGTTGTCAAGCCAGTATGGCAGGTGATAAAAATATGAGGCCACCAACAAATGATCGTTGATGGTAGGGTCACTGCTAGATTGGATATCATTGTAAACTTCTTCAAAAGGGGTGAGGGATGTTGATTCGTCAGCAATCGATTTTCCTTTGTCAATATAAGAGGTAGAAATCATGTTAATAGATGTATTTTGTGAAGCAGGAGGAGGATTTGATAATGGAAATACTCCCATTAGTGAAGAGTCTTTGATAAGACCCACTTCGATTTCCTTATACTAAGGGGTATTCAAGAGTATAATGATGTTTTCATCATTGGTAATAGCACTAGGAATGATGAAAGCTAACTGGTCAATAGTAACAATCCTTCCTTGGAATGGGAACTAGACGACCTGAAAAAAAAGTCGATGCTACAGCTTGCATAGCCTAAAACCAGTTGCGACCTAGGAGTAGGTTGTAGTCCAAAGGAGTGTAAATGACTTCAATGTGAATGGAGACTGACTTGTCCCCCAGTTCAACATGGATGGAAGTTAGTAATCCATATGGCTGGAAGCCGCGACCATCAAAAGCCTTGAGGGTAGTAGGTGAACGATTGATTTCAGGAGAACCAATGGCTCTCCAACAAGAAAAAGACATGACTGATGTGGAAGCTCCCTCATCCAAAATGGTATGACGAATGTTTTTTCCAGCAATTTTGGTGGCTAGCTAAAAAGCTAATTAATGTGAGAGCCTCGTCTTGAAATCATCCAGTTTGAAAGTGATGATGATACTATTCTCAGGGTCCATGGATCCAAGTGTAGTAAGCAAGCTTTTTCGTTGCGTTGGGAAAGTTTGAATTACTTCTAGGGCCAACATAGCGCATGGTGCCTGAGCCAAATCCTCTACAATATTGTAATATTGGGTGGCACAAGCGTTAGGATTGATTATGGACTTATGTAGAGTACCCTTTGGTGGGAAAAAAATTGCTTATGGAATAGGTTTTTCAAGATGAAGACCATTACTAGGAGGAGGTGTGGAAGGTGAGGTTTTTTCAGGTGGAACTTCATCAGATTTCTTTTCTGGAGGTGGGTCATAACTTTGTGATCTTGTGTTTAAGTTAACCATTTCACTAGACATCATTCGAACTTCATCAATTGACAAAGAAGGTTCATGCAAAGACTGATGATCAATTCATTGTTGTTGGGAGGGGAAAGGGCCTTTTAGAACTATCGGGGTGGGTGAAGTTTTCAAAAATTTACTGAATTCCTCACAACAAGGAAATTATTTAGTGAAATGGTCACCTCCATATATTAAACAAGAATATTTTACCTTTCTCTTTCCTTTAGAGATTCTGGGTTTAATCCCCAGTGGAGTCGCCAATTTTGTTATAAGAAATTCTCAATCAGTGTGGACACTATTTGTTCCTCTGCACTTTAAGTCACAAGCACAGAACAAAAAGACACAACATCATATCCTTTCCTTAAGCAATCAAATTAAATAACATGAAATATAATATAACTCAGCCTTAGGTCTCTTTGTCTTTTCTCCAAAATCCCTTGCAATGGTTCATTAGCTGCAAAACAGATCAAAAGACAAACAAACAAGATGAGAGAAACATGATATATTGATTACTTATATCAGTGATAAAGGAGTCTGATAATATCACAAATTACTTGTATCACAAATTGCATAATCATGTGCATCACGCATTACTTTTTCCTGGTTAAAATTGTTTACTTCATGTTTCACTACCAACAACGCATTTTCCTTTGCCAGTAACTCTTGGTACAATGATTCTATCATTTGCTATTTCTTATCATGAAGATTTAGGAGATTATTTACCCATTCATCCACTTATTCCAACTTTTCTGTTAGTTCACTAATGTGTTTTCTAGTGCAATCAACAATTTCTTTAAAAAAATTGCCTCGTATTGAATTGTCTAGTTTATGTAGCTTGTCAATTTCATGAAAAGAATCTTCAAGATCTTGCTAAAGAAGTTCAATTTCACGGTAAGAATTTTGTAGTCGTTTTCCTCCTTTACCCATTTAGAAGTGTCGATTGAATCATGCTTGCTTGTCAATAATAAACACAACAAAAGGGTGTCAGGTACAACTGATCACGCACCCATATTCCACAACAATGATGGGGGCGTTGGGTACCACTGAGCTTGCACCCCAAAGATTACAATTGATTTTCCTTCAAGCAAGGACAAGTTTCTTCCTTTAAATGAGTACAATTTTGAAATCCCCACTAGATATTTTGTGTGATTACAACTTCTTTCAAAAATGTAGTATTTCTCAATAATGGGCAATAAAATAAACTTTGAATCTCTTTAGAATTGTGTTTGAACCTTTATGGTTCTTTCATTTGCCCCTTTATGTTATTAGATAAAGAGTTTAACATGTGTCACATGCGCTTGTGAAGACATCATGAGTAGAATCACAGTAGTGGTTTCCAGCTAGATAAAAATCCTTTCAAGTTGTTGGTGATGCTGAAGTTTTTCCTTATCTATAATGACTGCATCATTCCTAATTCCATATCCAGTAAATTGCTTGAGAACTACCTGCTGCTGTTTGGTGACTTGCTCTCATAGCTTGGTGGCTTGTTTCAATAGTTAAATAAACCTCTAAGCCTAGAGCTTCATTATGGGCCCTATTTGAATTAGAGCTGAGTTAGAGATGAGTTGGAGTCGGAGTCCAAGTTTTAAACACTTAAAACAACCAGCTATGACTGGAAAACACCCAAACTGGTCCGAATTGGTTGGTTCTGATAGCTTCGAATATAAATATGACTCTTAGCTTGAAATATTTTTTTCACTTCACCATTCTCTATATCTAAATTAAATTCAGTTATAATTGTTCCATATTGCCTTTTGAGTTACCACTCCTTTTGTTTATAAGCTTTCCTTTTGCAACCTTCACCTATGCTATATCCTTGTTTTTCCCAATTTACTAGGTGATTGTACAAACAATAATGTAAGTAGTAAAGACATAAGTAACTGCAAAATTAAGGGTTATAGAACTCAAATTGATAGTGAGGCAATGGAATTTTAATAAAGTAAGTAATGAAAAGTAATTTGGGGAGTTACCAGCCTGTATACTGGTATACAGGGGATACATCATGAGTATAGAGGTATATACTGGTACATAGACATGAGTATATACCATATACTGGTATGATTTTTCATGGTATTTCTTCTCCATCCATGCTCTAAGAATTGGGGATACATCATACATTATTGAACTCCAATAATAGAGGCATCTCTATGTAGGTCAGAAATATGGAAAACATTGAGGGAAGATTGTTTCCAAGGCAGAGGTAAGCGTCCTTTTTTCCCTTGATCTACAGAGAACACACAGCTAATCCATTGAGACTCTTGAATATGGTGAATCTGCTAAGCCATAGAAAAGGATTCTCCCATGCTCCAATTATGGGGAATATATCATACATTCTTGACCCCTAGTAATAGAGGCACTTTTATGTAGGGTAGAGAAATATTAAAAACCATTGATGGGATTGATTCCGAGCTAGAGATAAGCTTCCTTGTTTTTGGAGTCTTTGTGCAGGGAAGATAAATATAAAAAAAAATATTGTTGGGATTGATTCCAAGGTGAGGACAAGCTTCCTTGTTGTTCCTTACTATTGAAGAGGAAAAATAGAGCTAATCTATTAAGACTTGAATATGGTGAAGTACTAAGCCATATAAAATAATTAAAATGAGTGACTTTTTCCTTCTTAAGTATGGCGGGTCTCCTTGCTGTATTTGCATCACTTATCAACCAGCCTGTGGAGGATAAATTGACACAGGTTTTCACATTGCAAATTAACATTCATCTATCATGAAATATGCCCCAGGTTTTCCACATTGCCCTTATTGCGACTATTGTTTTTGGTGCACTTGAGTCTGCTGCCTCAATCGATGATTTAGGTATTACATCTTGTCCTTTTGTCTTTGTCTTGGATTTTTAAGTCTTGATGCCTATCTCATAATTTTATAGAAAACTTCTGTTAGCCAGATTTGTAGTCATGGAACCAAATTTGGAACCTGATGATGGGCTGAGCTACTGAGCCTGAAACGTTGAGAAATTAAAACCTTAGACTGTATTTCCAAAATTCTGAAGCAGATTTGTAGCTATGGAATCAGATTGTATTTGGTTGTCCTATTTTTATTCTTTCTTGGCTTGTATAATTATGCAAGGGAAAAAACACTATTAGATGCTTCTTAATAGAGTACTATTAGATGCTTCTAAATTAGCAACATTATATTTGGAACCATAGGAGTGGCCAAGGATTGTGGTCTAGCATGTGAATTCTCTTTAGAATCTCCACTTTGTGCCAAATCTATAGATGAAAAACCTATAGACCTAGAAATCTACTGCACAAGGCCAATGCCTTTCATGTCTTATACACTTTCCAACTTCTTCTTACATCATGAAATGTGCTTATCATAGCTACCTATAAGTATCAAATTATTTACATATATCTACCTAGATTCCATCTATGTTGAATCCTCCTTCAAATGAAGAGACCTACATATACACATCCACCAAAATATATCAAAATACAATGATATCTATATAATATATCAAAGTAAACTTGCCATTGAATACAATTTTTATTATTATTAATATACAGTATCCCGTCGGTTATCCGACGTTCAATTCCATCCAATCCGATGAAATTGTTGTGGCTCCGATGGTAGTTTGTCGTAGGAAATACAATGGCCTTGCTATAGGAAATCCAATGTCCTTTCCGTAGGAAATCCGATGGCCTTTCCATAGAAAATCCAATGGTCATGCCATAGGAAATCCGATGGCATTGCCGTAGGAAATCCGACGGCCTTGCATTAGGAAATCCAATGTCCGGGCTGTAGGAAATCTGACGATCGTGCCATAGGAAATCCAATGGTCGTGCCATAGGAAATCCAACGGCCTTGTCTTGGTTATCGACTATCCGATGTTATGCCACCAAAGACAAAAAACATTGAGGGTGTTGAATACCCGACAGTTTAGTGTCAAATTTTAGACATGGTAGCTATCAGATTTTGGCCTCAAATTTTGTAGTGAATGGTTCAATACCTGCAAAATAGATCAAAATACAAACAAACAAGATGATATCATCATGATAAATTGATTACTTATATTAGTGATCAAGGAGTCTGATAATATTCAATTAAAATCAATACATCAAATATAGGAAAGGGGAATGTTTTTGTATTAATTATGAAAGAGAGATAAGTACAACCAAGCCTTGATGTTGATGGCTTCAATCTCTACAATAACATATAAAATCCTTTTCAACTATGAATATCTCTCCATACACAATCCAACTCTACTTTGCCTCTGATTTAGACTTCAAACAATCAACATAAGGGTATTTTTCTTGGCTCTCCCTACTCACATCATGAAGGCTTCATTTATAGGTCTAGAACTCATGAGATGACATGGAAAAATGATAGGATATGATCCCAATAGATGAGGGTGGTGAATTTCACCTTTCCCAAGCATGTAGGAACTGACTCCACGGAGGATTTCGAATGGAAGCTTCTAGAACCTTCTTTTTCCCCCTTTTTAGACCATCAGAGCTCTTGGAAGAAAGGACATGTGCACCGAACTACTTTTATTCCAAAGGAAGGAGGTATCAATGCTCTTTACTCCACAGTGGGAAGCATCGTCGATGCTCTGTGTAAAATGGATAAAGGCGTTGGCCCTCCAAGATATGGGAAAAAGAAGCCCAAAACATCTATGTCAAGTTCAGGTCAGGTTCTTTGGAAGGAAAATGGATGTGGAATCTTCAGGAAGGCTGATAGGCAATGTGTAATTTCCAGGTGCAACACACTCTCTCTTAACTAGGAAGGCATTCTCTTGACACAATTCATCAACACAAGTGTTCGTCATTGGATCTTCATCAAAGCTGGATCATCACTAGATCATCATCATTATGACTCCTCCCTCTATCTTGAGAAAATGGTGCTATCTGTCAATTCTACTCGTCATAGGAAGTTCTACATAGCCAACCCTTTTTCATGATGGTTGTAGGCCTAGCCTCCAGGTAGGTATTCATCTTTCTCAATGCTTATATCCAACCATGGGAGGCCCAGCCTGCCACCATGCCAAAAAGGCCCACCTAGCACTTATATATGACCATGGGAGGAACACATCCAACATCCATGTCATAATGGCATGCCCAGCACTCACATATGACCATGGGAGGCCCAGAATGCCACCATGTTAGAAAGGCTGAGCACTCACATCTGACCATGGGAGGCCCAGCCTACCACCATGTTAGAAAGGACCAACACTCACATCTGACCATGGGACGACCAGCCTATCACCATGTCAGAAAGGCTTAACACTTACATCCAACCATGGGAGGCCCAGCCTGCTACCATGTCAGAAAGGCTCCGCACTTACATCTGACCATGGGAGGCCCAGCCTCCCACCATGTCAGAAAGGATCTGCACTTACATCTAACCATGGGAGGCCCATCCTTCCACCATGTTAGAAAGGATCTGCACTTACATTTGACCATGTGAGGCCCAACCTGCCACCATGTTAGAAAGGATTTTCACTTACATATGACCATGGGAGGCCCAGTATGCCACCATGTCAGAAAGGATCAGCACTTATATTTGACCATGGGAGGCCAAACCTACCACCATATCAGAAAGTATCTGCACTTACATCTGACCATGGGAGGCCTAGCCTACCACCATGTCAGAAAGGCTCTGCACTTACATCTAACCATGGGATGCCCAGCCTGCCACCATGTCAAAAAGGATTTGCACTTACATATAACCATGGGAGGCCCATCCTACCACCATGTTAGAAAGGTACACAGACTCATCAATTGCTCTTTGAAGAAACCTCGATCTGGAGAACACCAAGCTTCTCTTCTGAAGTACTCAAACTTCACTTTGGCCATTTCTAGCATAGAATCACATCAGGGCTAATTACATCCAAGTATAACCTGTGAGATTCACTAGGACTGATTACATTCAAGGACAACCTAAAGTTATATTTACATCTTAGCAACCTACGACGTTCACCAGGATTTTATGCTCAAACAACCTATCTCACCGGATATGATAGAACTCCCTCTTTTGAGAGATCTTGATCTGGATCACAACTAGAGCTTCACCACTTTTCTTCTGCTTTATCTATACTCAGTGCCACACAGGATTTCTTCCTACTAAACCAAGAGATAACACTTGATCCCATACTGAAGCAGCACCCCGAAGTGCTCTTCCTATCAATGGCACTTCCTGACCAATCTGAATCCCCTCCAAGTTAATCTTCTGATTCGCCTCATGCTTGAGCCAATAATCAATTGTACACTTTAGGTACCTCACTGCATGCTTTGCAACCATCAAGTAAACATGTCTCAGATCTGTTAGGAATTGGCTCAATGTGTTCATAGCAAAGAAAATATCTGATCTTGTATTCGTCAGGTACATCAAGGACCCAATCATCTGACGATACATCGTAGAATCAACCGACTCTTATGAAGCAACACTTAATAGCTTCAGGTTCGATGCCATAGGTGTGGTCATGTCCTTGCAGTCCGTCATCCTGAACCTTTTTAGGCTCTCTACTACATACTTCCCTTGTCCCAGGGAGATTCCATATGCATTTTGCCACACCTCCATGCCTAGAACGTTGTGCATCATATCCAAGTTCTTCATCTCAAACTCGGTAGCAAGTATCCTTCTTGCAACTTTAATGAGTTCCTCTTTTCCTATCAGGAACAGGTCATCAGCATATAATAGAGAATCACTGGTATTCCACCTTCAACCTTGAATTAAGGTTGGAATCCACTTTACTCTTAGTAAATCCTAGATTCATCAGTAATCTGGCCATCCTGTCATACCATGTCAAACCTCAAAATCCTCTGTAGTCACTCCCTTTGAAGCAAAGCATCATTCTCCCTCTGCCTTTCATACTCTATGCATTGAAACATTATGTACTGAAGTGACAAGTATCTTCCTCTGCTACTAATATTCTATATATCCATCTAGGGTCACTGGATACCAAGATCCTCTATCTTGAACCTTTTGAAAATTTCTTCTCGCACACATCTATGAGCTTGTCATTCTCTATAAGCTTTCATCTTCAACTTTTTAACAAAGGCTAAGATCTTCATTTCTCTAGGTGATCTCCAAGCTCCTCATGTATGTGCTTTCCCATGGGTGTCTTATGAGCTTGTACAAGGACTTATTTAATTTGCACACATGATTATGCCTGTCATGTGTCTTAACTTCAAGTGGTTGCAAATGTCTCTTCGTAGTCTATGCCTTATTTCCATGAGAAGCCTTGTGCTACGAATCTCACCTTGTATCCTACTGCATGTTGGATCTTGTAGATCCATATGGAAGATACTACGGACTTCCCTTTAGGTATTCAACATCACATTCTATTCATCTTTCTTCATTTTGGATTATTAGAGTGAATCTTGAACTGTCGTCACTTGTTCTTTGGGACAAGTCTCATCCTTTTTTTCTTGTAGGTGATTGTACGCGATCTTTCATACAAGTCAAATGCACCAATTGTATGGTTAGAAACATTTTATAAGGCATATTCATAATGGAAAATTCTTATGCATAAAAATATAATCATGCAACTATTTTAGCCAATACAACATTCATCCATATCTCACGGAAACTTTATATATGCATTCCATCTCTACCATGACATTATTGAAATTGTGCACTAATCCAATATGTTAGCAAAGAGGTTTTATTAGTAGATAAGTAGAAATGGAGATTTGTATAGCACCATGGGATATTTACCTATAACATGCATAGTAGTAATATAATGTCATTAATGAAAACATTATATCATGCATAACACATCAACTGAATATAAACAAATGCATAACAAAATAATATCATGAAATGACAATTGAATACTTATATTTATTCGTTTCATGGGTAGAATCCTTCTTGATCCTTCAACTTCATCATCTTCTTCATTCGTAACAACAACATTTCTTACCCAAATGCTAATATGGATAAGAGGTCCTTCAAGAATTTATTCCTTCATATTCCTCATCGCTTGAGGGATCTTCTTTGAATCGTGAGAGCTAGATCTTCAGTTGCTCCCATATTCTTTCCTATTCTTATGAGTCAAGATTCTTCTTGTCTACGCTCTTCCCAGATTCTGCTGAAGGTAATCACTTCCTTTTGACTCACATTCCTCGAATGAATGAATCCCATGATCCTGGGAGGCCATTCAAGGTGGTTATAACAATATCTTATTCTTCTTCAATTGCTTCATCATAGCATTGAAAAGTTCCTTTTGGTGTCTTCAAAAATGACACATGAGGGATGAGATGATCTTTACTCGAATCTGCAGTGATTCTCTTGGCTCTATAATTAGCCTCTTCTCCCTTTGGCTCCTAGAACTTTCTTACTGAAATACTGATCCAAGTCAATTTCTTCAAGGATCACAGAGTTCCTATACTTCTTTCGATTTATATTATTCCCTTCAAATAGCTTGGTTAAGGAATCAAACATCTCTTTAGGTGTCTTAAGGGAAGACACTTGTGGTATAAGGTGATCCTCTTGGCCTTGACCAAGTTCTTCTAGTGTAAGGCTTTAGCCTCATATCCCTATGGAACTGGAACCTCTCCACTTATGTAGGTGTCCAATTCATTTTCTTCAAGAACCAGTGAGATCCTATACTTCCATGCTTGGAAGTTGTCAGCTTCACCAAGCTTGTCATCAATATGGCATGATTAGTCATTTTGAAATGAGAACCTCAAATTGAAATACAAAATATTTAGATCTTACCGATTTGAGGTGTTCGTCTTGGTTCCATAGCCGACTGATCTAGGGTTTGTCAGAGAAACCCTAATTTTCAAAACTTGGAATATAAAACTTCTGATTAGATATAAGGATGGGCCTCTTCAAGGTGAGCTATCCAATGTACTCCTTTTCTAAAAACAATGGAGGGAAGCTCCCGGAACAGGAAGCCCTAGTTTTCCAATTTTTTCTTCATAAATTCCTGATATTATTTCTATAGTATATCCAAAATCAATGCTCCCATGTGTATGAAACTTCACAATGAGATAGCTGCATATTTCCTCTTTCCAACACCATAGGTTTGAGAAAAATTAATTTCACCAATTTTGACTTATGGGATTTTTCCCAAGGTGACTTATTTCAGGACTGTTCATCATACCAAACTTGTACGGACTTCCACATGTCACTATTTCATCATAAGGATAAGGATATGAAACATTTACCACATAAATTAATTTTCTATTCCCTATCTAGAACATCTTGAGAAATTTAATTTGGACCTTCGTATCCTGAGATATATCAATTCTCCCTAGGTGTCTTGTTTAGGGATGAATCGTGGAAGAGGTTGGAAGCCTAATTTGGAGGAATCATATCTCCAAAAATATAGCGAATTTGAGGCTGAAATTTTTACACAGTGTTCAGAACAAACTTTTCTTTGTCCTGTAAAACTTTCGACTTCTTAAACTTCTCCAATCATGAGATACAACGAATGTACCAAAAATACCAATTTTAGTATTTTAGGGTTTTTCAGGTTCGAGGTCAAATTAGGGTTTGACTTTCCTGGAGTTTTACCCAACCAAAAATTTGACTTTAGTCTCTAAATTTTGATTTTGAGGAGGATAAATCCTATGTTGGGCTCACTCAAAAATTTCTCTTCTATGAAAATCCCTAATTGCCGCTGCAGTGGTAGGTCAAAAACTGAAAATGCCCGAAATCAAATTCTGCTTCGATAGAAAGATGCTCCCTTCAATGGAGATTTATCCTAGCCTCCTTTTTATGATGATCTATGGAGAGAGACAAAAAAAGTAAGAATCCCTAGATTCTGCAGCTGCATAGTTTCTTCTTCTGAGGTTAGCTCTGATACCATGTTAGATTTTTATCAATTAGACAATATGATCTTAGGATCTTATTTGAGAGAATAACATACACAACAATCAATCACAAGGGAAAATAGACACAAATATTTTCCTCGAGGAAACCATAAAGGAGAAAACCCCACAACTTCCTCAGAGATAGAATGAGCACCAATGGAAATAGTAAAACCCAAAGATAGAAAGATGATCCCCAACAGTTGTTCTCTCTCTCACTTGTGTGAGCTCCTCCTCTCTCACCTATGTGCTATAGATGGGTGAGTGTGTGTCTAAAATAGAGAGGCTCACTCTCGATTTATACTAATTTTTGACTTGAAAATTACTTATTATGGCTGACTTCTCTAAAAGAGTCTAATAACCCTAGTTCCCCTCAATTGTGGGGACATTTCCCCCCCTGATCAACAAGGAGGGTTAACCTCAACTCAATTGTGGGGACTATTGCCCCGACTTACAATGAAGGGTTAACCTCATTGACTTTACATGACTTTATTATATTAATGAATCCCTCGATAGGGACATCAGGGTACAATTAAATACAAATGATTCTCTCGATAGGAACATCGGGGTACAATATAAGATATACAAGTGAATACATTCTGAAGTTACAAATACATCAACACTTCACTGAACTCTTCATACAATTGGGTAAAGGTAGCTAGAATAGAAAATGTGTCTCAGTCTACCAATGGAATGACAGAACAAAGTATTTTATACTTATCCATGTCCATGGATCATAAAAATCCATGGACATATGTTCCATTTTCTTTGAGGACTTTTAACTTACTTTTCAATAGGTCTACTGAAATAATGGAAAAAATGGTGTCAAAAGCTTCACAGTCCTTGTCTTCAAATACCCCCTCTATTTTTTTATACTTTAAGGCCTGATCGTCGATTCCTTCTACATTTTCCATGTTTAAATAGATTTGGGTAAGATGAAAATGACCTACCTGGTTTCTTGACAAGTGTATAGGATATGCATCTAAGTTGGATTATTTTGTACAATCATGAGCTCTCAATTTCCAATGCAAATATAGACAAACAGTCCCTATCCACTTTCTTTTCTATTATATTATTTTATTCTCTTATTTTCCATGCATCTTATCCAACCAAATCCATTCTTGTCTGTAGATCTAGTGTTCTTCATTTTGAACCATTGATCTTGATCACCATTTACACATGTACCTCTCATTAACTCTATATCTACCATCCTTATCTCTTTTGTAGCTTCTTATAGTGGAACTGATCTCAACCATAGATCTACATATGATTTACTCTCCACCATAGATCCTTTTCTTCTTTTAAAACCACATGTTTTCATCAAAAATTACATGCACCTTTATTCAACGGATTCATTTTCAACCATTGATCTAATCCTTTGTAAATCCCCACCATCGATCAATTCTCCCATTTAATATTCCGATCAACTTTAGCCTCACAAAAAGTGTGCATCATCTCCGAGCGGAGTGATTTTCAAGCGTAGATATAAAACTCCCTAAATCTTAGTCGATCATCCCTCATCCCCTTTAATCAATTCCAATAAGGCTCCCTTCAATTTTTCCTGTGCATGTTGATTCAGTAGAATCAACTTGGATCGTAGATCTCAATTTTTTAAAATGTACGCCATTGATTATGTGGGTCCTTTAAGCAATTCCGCTGGCTCACAAATATTTTATACACGTGCACCTTTCACCAGTGGAATGAATATGAGCCCTTTATCTAGATTGGGATTTAATATTGATCATTAAAACATGTGCCATGTACCACTTTCCTCTGATTTAGAAACATTTTACTTCCACACATGTTCACCCAGCAGAATTAATATCGGTCGTAGATCATTTCTCTACCAATATCTCCACCATTGATCTATGTCAGGCATAACTTTTTCCTCTTATTAAAAAAATTATTTCCTTCATGCATGTTCCATCGACAGAATCTCTCCTTTCCGTAGATATTATTTCCCCCTTTCATCAAACTGTCAATCTATGCTGTATTTTAACCCATTTTGTTGGCGACCAATTTTATTTCTTCCCTGCATATTTTTCTAGTGGATTCATCCACAACCATTGATCTTCTTCTATGCATATCTACATCGTCACAATCTTCCATGATATAATATAGGGGTTGAATTTTCATATGCAACTTATTCCTAATGTTACATTTAATATTTTCATCATATATATGATTTCTAAGCTTAGGAATAATATCCTCCCCACTTCGCAAATGCTAACCAGAAATGGTGCTTACATCCCCTTTTTAGAATAGGATTATGCACATGCATTTCATTCAATTCTGTATTAGAAAATCAAATTTATGCTTTATGATTGGTTTCCTCTTTAGAGCTGATCTCTAAACTATTCTCTTGCATAATTTTCTCTTTCTGCATCTGATAGGAATTCAACTTGTCAACTAGGTCTTCCTTTTCTTCATTTTCTTGCATAAGAGAATTCTTGCATGAATAAAGTTTGGATGACTGAGCTTTCTTCTAAAGGAAATCACCCTTAGTTTCAAATTGATTAAAAGAGAAGTGTGTGGGTATTTTATGAATATATTTAGGATGATTTTTCCATGATTAAAAAAAAAATATGATTAGTGTTTCTAATGCCTCGATTTCTCCCTTTGATGTCCTAGATTGGATGACTCATAGCTGAAACATGCCCTTTATAGGCTTGTTTCAATTTTCTACTATGATTTTACTATGGATAATCTAAAGGGAAACAAGACATTGTCCCTCATCCATATCTAAAAGAGGATCAACACAACACACTTCCAAGCTCATCTTGAAATTGAAACCATTTATATATTCAAGGCACATACACTATGCACAAAAAGTGAGCATTGCATCTTCAACTAATTCAAGACAAACTGGGAAATGATTGATAATCACCGGGTCATAATAAATTTGTGTAGAGATGATGTTGACAACTCATTGGATATTAGAAATATGAGTACTATTCCAAACAATTCAAGGAAAGACTTTCCTATTAAGGGAACAAAATTTGGAAGATGCATTATTTAAAAATATAGGAGAATTGCATCCATGGGGAAGATAAAGTATTCTAAAATGGTTGTTAACATAGATGGAACTATACACATTAAAAGTCCTGGTAGTAAACTAAGTTGGAAAAGGAAAATGAATGTAAGATACCCACCCTTAGAAAGGAAGATACTAGTCATGGGTTTCTCTCCCTCTGATATAAATGAAAACAATTCTTGTTCAGTATTGGATGTCAATGATATTGATATTGAATAGTGTGATCCTCCTACAAAGCCATGAAGTGCCAAATCTAGGAGTATTCCATCATAGTATTAGCCCCAATTTCATCCTCTCAAAAGTTTTTCTTTTGTTTCTGAAAATAATGAGCACCCCAAGTTAGAGTATGAATCATCTCCTGTCAAAGTTAGGGGAAATCAAATCCATCACCATGTGATTTAGTATAGATATGGCTAGATACATACTCAAACTCGTTAAATAAATGACTTTAATTTTCCTTATTTTGATTTTCTGATTCACATTTTCAATAATCACTCCTAAAGACTAATATGAGAGTTACAGAGGGATCATATTCTATTTGGATTGGGAAAGGATTTGGTAGACTGGTAGGAAACACTACGAACAAGGGATTCAAGGAAATATTCTAATTGTATTGCATTATTTGTAGTTGATTTTATAGTATTATATGACTTGTTTTAAGTAAAAATAGGTTGTCCAAATTTGAACTTCATCAATCCTAATCAATCTACATTTGGTGATGTATGAAATTTTTTAAGATTTTAATTTTTTACATAAATATTATTTTCTTGATTTTGATGGTCAAGTAAACCAATATTGCTAAATGAATTCAAGTCTTCAAGAAATTGCAAAACCATTATTTCATAAAGGAAAACTTCCTAAGCTCATAGTTGTAGACCAATTACTCAAGGTCTCCAATAAACTGTAATTCTCAATTTCTGATAAGACTTCACATGGAAGAATTGATAATGGTGCTTAAATGTCAAGGGAATAATTGCAAATATAATATATTGTGTATTTAATCGATATTATTCTTTCAGACATGGGAAAAGGGACATTAACTCTGTTCAAAGTCCTAGGGGTTTGTCTCTTACAAGAAAATAATGCAAGTATACCAATTATTGAAGTCATACACCAACAATACACAAAACCCTTAATTATGTTTTCCTCAAGTGTAGTGGGGGTTTCCAATAAACTCATATATCCCAGACTCTTCAAAAGAAATCATGGATACATTAAAACCAAAAAAACAATCAACCTTGAATTGATTGTCCAAATCTACAATTTATACTTTTCCATACTGTATTTATGATTGGAGAAGACCAATGCTTCCTATTTATATTTTCATCCTTGGGACTTTAACTATGTTAAAATTCCTAGGGGTTTGTCTCTTACAAGAAAATAATGCAAGTATACCAATTATTGAACTCATACAACAAGTATACTCAAAACCCTTAATTAATTTTTCCTCAAGTGTAGTGGGGGTTTCCAATAAACTCATATATCCCAGACTCTTCAAAAGAACACATGGATAGATTAAAACCAAAAAAAACAATCAACCTTGTATTGATTTTCCAAATCTAGAATTTATAGTTTTCCATACTGTATTTATGATTGGAGAAGACCAATGCTTCCTATTTATATTTTTCATCCTTGGTACTTTCTACTTTGTTGATTTCAACCAATTTTAAGATAAGAAATTACACATAACCCTTGTTTTCCAAAAATTCAGTACTATTTTATGGTCTACACATCCTTAATAAAGGACATACTCATACAAGCAACCTTATAATCTTTAAAGTACTCTTCCATGGTCATCCCATCCATAAGAAAGACAAGAAGAGGCATGCTAAGCATACAGAAGCCATAGGAGATGATGAATAGTTGCAAAAAGAAACAAGTTAACAATTTTGGGTGTGAATGCCATTGCTTCTAGGTCCATGTGGGAAAACTTTATTCATACATTCAAATCCAAATGAAAATAAATTTGATTACACTCTATGAATTAGGGGTGCATATCAACATACAAACAGTGATCTTTTGGAACTTTTGAGCATTAAAACAATAGGTTTCCTAATGTTGGGCATGTTTTGAGCACGGTTGGAGGTGATATGCTATCGCAAAATCCCTAAAATGAGGTATCTTGTGTTAGTGATTAACCAAAATATGAAGATAATTGAACTTTAAAACTTTACTCCATAATAACAGTGCATATAAATCTCATCAATAGTCCAAAGACATAAATCAAACCATAGAACATATGTATACCCTAGGAAAACCATCCACTGATTTGGAGGATAAAAAACCCAACAAACAATCTTAGAGTATGATTTATAAGTGGCAGAGAATGATTACAATAGAATAGAATATTTCCTTCTCCGAGAGAACCAAAGAGTAGAGATCAAAAGAAACATTGTATGTAAATTTCCAAGTGCATAACAGTTTAATAACAAGTCAAATTAGGTTATACAACAAAAATAGAATGGTTGCATGCATGATTAATTTATTAACACTTAGAGCACTGATACATCTTCAATCATGTGCCCTCCATTGACCTGGTGCCAAGCTGGAACTCCATGATTATCTCTCACTAGAAGATATCCGCCCTCACTAGCTTTGTGCTAGATTGGCACTCCATAATTATCTCCCACATGAATATATGTGTCTTCCATTAATTAACTAACTCTAAATGAGTTGTTAACTGAGTGTATTGAACTGAACTAAATGGTACTTAATAGAACTAAATGTAACTAGTGTTTCTCCAAGTGTCATCTTCAACAACCACTTGCATAAATTAAGGAGTTGATTCCTTAATGTTAGAATAATCAACCCATAGTTTACCCACTTAGACATTAATTTAATTATTTTTGTCTTATTAGCCTACTTCATGTGTCCCACCTTGTGCAAGTTGTCTTTTACCTATCGATAGTGGTCAAACTTGCCTTATTTGACTCATGTAGCGCATGGGAAATCTAAAGGAATCAATTCTGCTTTATTCCTGGCCTCCTAGGTGCCCTTCTACTTTTTCTTCTTTATTGCCTACTTTTTCAGTGTTTTAAGGCAAAAGGAAAAGCTAGACTAGGTGAGGTTGACTAGTTTTTTGTCCTACACATCCTCCTCTCTTTTCTCCTTGAAAAATAATGTATGAGCTTCCATTCCACCAATATTTAGCTTGCCTAAGCCATTTTTCCAATTTGTGAGCTCCATGACAGATTTGGGATCAACTTTTTACACCTATGGGGGATTTGCTTATTTTTAGTAAGCCTGCTTTATGATAGATTTGATTTGATCCTCATGCATTCAAATCCTTGATGTATTCTATTTATTCAGTAGCCTATGTTATTATAGGTTTGGATATTGTACACTCAATTAATACAATTTAGTGTTCAGCTCCAATTTCAGTCTCTTTTGTGAGTGATTTTGCATGATCAATTGTTAATTGTTGTGAGTAAAATTAATCTATCATTGGGTTCAATTTCCACATGGTATCAGAGCCATTGTAGATTGTTTCTCTCCTTCAAAAATTGTTTTGCAGGTTCGACATCAGTGACTGGGATCCTTCTACTGATAGTCGGGATAGATTTTCTAAGCTATGGATCAATCACAGAAAACTATCTTGACTCCCTTCAATTTCTTTGAATGGAAAGCAGAGATGGAGATACTGTTGAGAGTGAAATGCCTCTATAGGGTGACTATGGAAACAGAAGCAGAGCCCAATGCAACTGCAGAGAAGATAAAATGGCACAACAAGAGGGATGAGGCATATGGTCTCCTGTGTCTGAGTATTTCCAGAGACCTCCTTTTCCATCTTGATGGATTGACATCACCGAATGAAGTATGGGAGAAGCTTTCTGATCTTTTTGGAAAGACATATGAGATGAGGGGACATCGGATTGAAAATGAGCTGATTTCTCTAAGTCCAAATAGCTTTGAATCCCTGCAGCTATATTTCTCCAAGTTCAAAGCACTAGTTTTGCAGTTGAAACAGTGTGGGATCGAAAAGAAAGATGATCAGATCATCTTGGCCATCCTCTAAAAGCTAGGCCCTGACTATTCAGTGTTTTTTTTGACCTTCTATGCCACAAAACTGACAGCTCGAACCTAGAAGATGCCTAGCCTTGCAGATTTCATGGAATCTCTCACACAAGAACAGGACAAGCTGGTGATGATGGGCACCATCAAACCATCCAAATATCAAGCTTTGATTGCTGGAGATTCCAAGGTGGATTCAAAAAGCAAAAAGAAAGCTAAAAATCCACCTGAGAAAAAGAGAGACAAGAAACAGTCTCTGGAGGATCCACAAGGTCCCAAGAAGAACTACCAGAAGAAGAAAAACAAAGGTGAAATGAGCAAGTGCGCATACTGCAATAAGGGAAATCACACTGAAAGCTCTTGTATGAAGAAGCAAATAGATATGCTGACCCAAATCCTAGAGAAGAATGGCATCTCCCTTCCAGAAAGCTCAAAGAAGAGAGAAGGAGGATCAAGCTCAGATGACAAAGAGAGAGTTCATGCTCTAGTTGCTGGCACATCAATCTCACCCAGTTTTATCATTGATTCTGGAGCTTCAAGACACATGGTTTCGACTAAGGAGGCATTCTCCTCACTGGACAAGTCGAAAGGACCATCAATAGTACTGGGAGATGACTCTCTCACTGAAAGTTTAGGCAAAGGAAGGACAGATCTTGATCATGGTCAGTTCAGCAATGTGCTGTATGTGCCTGGTCTTGCCTCCAACCTCCTATCAGTGTACCAGATGACCCACACTGGGTCTCCTAAGAAATTCATATTCTCCCCCGATGAAGTTGAGATCACAGAAATCTCAAGTGGTAGATTCATTGCAAAAGGAGTTGCAAATCATGCTCAAAAGGTATACATATTCTCACACTTCCTACCTTACTCAAACCCCTCTGCTCTTTTGATTCATGCTAATGAAGCAAACAAGCTTTGGCATGAAATATTTGGCCACCTAAACTACAAATATTTTTCTGATCTTAGTGAAAAAGAGATGGTCATAGGGTTGCCCAAGATAAAATTTTCCAAAGGAGTCTTCCAAGGTTGTATCCTAGGAAAACACCTAGAGCACAAATTTGAGAGAGCTATTCATGAGAGAACCTCTGCACCCCTCGAGCTGATCCACAATGATGTTTCTGGCCCATTCCCTCATATGTCCATGAGTCAAGCCAAATATGCATTGACTTTCATTGATGACTTTTCCAGGTATTGCTGGGTTCACTTCCTGAAACACAAGTCTGAAGTTTTTGGCCTATTCAAAGTCTTTAAGGCTTTGGTTGAAAACCAGTCTGGAAGGAAACTCAAGGCCCTCAGATCCGACAATGGTGGTGAGTATGTCAAGTCTGAGTTTATTAATTATTGTGCAGATGCAGGTATTCATATGCAGCATTCTATCCCTTACACACCACAACAAAATGGTGTTGCTGAGAGGAAGAACAGATCACTGAAGGAGATGGCAACATGCATGATGGAGGCCAAAACTTTGCCACCAAAGTACTGGGACGAAGCTATCAACTGTGCAGCCTATATTCAGAATAAGGTGCCTCATAAATGGCTTGATGTCATGACTCCCTTCGAAGCATGGAGTGGGCACAAGCCAGATGTGACCCATTTCAAGATTTTTGGCTCAAAGGCTTGGGCTGGAATTCCAATAGAGAAGAGGAAGGCTTTGCAGCCCCAAATACAAGATTGTATTTTTGTTGGATACTCTGAAGATTCAAAAGGGTAAAATTTGATAAATTTGAGCACAAACAAATCCTTCATTGAAAGGTGTGTTCAGTTTGAAGAAGAACCCCTTGCAGCAGTGGAAGTTGGTGAAGCCTCTTCACCACCTGAACCTCAAGAAGTAAGTAAAGAGTTTGTTGAACATGATAATTCTGATTTGTCTGATGGATATGAGTTTATTACAGACCCTAACAGCCCTACAAGGCCAAAATGGGCAGCCAACACACTACATGTAGCAGGAGAGTTAGCTGGGGATCCCAATGACCCAAGGAGGACTAGATCTCAATTTGAGAGTGGTCTGTGCATGAAGGATCCTATGTTTGCTGAAAAATGCTATTTGATGGTGGAGTATGATCCTAAAACATATGAATAATCAGTAGGATATCCAAGATGGCAAACATCCATGAAGGAGGAGTTCATCTCACTCCAGAAGAGCAACACATGGGAGCTAGTGGATCTTCCCCCAGGAAGAAAGTTAGTCCAGTGTAAGTGGGCCTATAAGACCAAATTTGCTGCTGATGGTTCACCACTGAAGTACAAGGACAGATTGGTAGCCAAGGGCTACTCACAGGTTCATGGCATAGATTACAATGAGACCTTTGCACCAGTGGCAAAGATGGATTCCATCAGGCTAGCCTTAGCCATTGCAGCCTCAAAGCAATGGGAGGTACATCACATGGATGTAAAATGTGCCTTCCTGAATGGATATCTCACTGAAGAGATATATATGCAGAAGCCTCAAGGTTTTACTACTAACCCTTCTCTTGTGTGCTGGTTGAGAAATTCATTGTATGGGCTAAAGCAAGCCCCCAGGGCTTGGTATGCCAAGATTGATAGCTTCTTGCTATCACTGAATTTTGTTCGGTGCAAATCAGATCCAAATGTATATTTGAAGTTATTTAATGGTTCATTAATGATAATTGTGTTATATGTTGATGACATCCTCATTATAGGAAGATCAATGGATGAGATTGCTTCCTTAAAGGGTGCTATGAACCAAGCCTTCTCCATGACAGATTTGGGGCTCTTAAGTCAATTTTTGGGGCTTGAGATTGCTCAAAACAAAGCTGGAATCAAGGTGCACCAGTCCAAATATGCCTTGGAATTGCTGAACAAATTCAGAATGAAGGATTGCAAAGCAAGCAAAACTCCTTTCCTTTCAGGAGTGAAGCTGGAAGAAGCTGATTCTTCACCTATGGTAAACAACACACTGTATAGGAAATTGATTGGATGTTTGTTGTATCTGACACATACTAGACCTGATATTTGTTATGTAGTAAGTGTGGCTTCTAGATTCATGGATCAGCCTCAAGAGATCCATTGGAAAGCAGCCAAAATGATCCTTAACTTTGTTCAGGGAACAAGGACACATGGGATCTTCTATAAAGAAAAATCTGATATTGATTTGATTGGATTTACTGACAGTGATTGGGCAGGTGATAGCACAGATAGAAATTCCACATCAAGATATGTGTTCATGCTTGCAGAAGGGCCAATCAGCTGGT
>LPNX011081564.1:69053-123357 GCA_001517045.1 Pseudotsuga menziesii
GTTGTCTTTTACCTATCCATAGTGGTCAAAATTGCCTTATTTGACTCATGTAGTGCATGGGAAAGCTAAAGGAATCAATTCTTCTTTATTCCTGGCCTCCTAGGCGCCCTTCTGCTTTTTCTACTTTATTGCCTGCTTTTTCAGTGTTTTAAGGAAAAAGGAAAAGCTAGACTAGGTAAGGTTGACTAGTTTTTTGTCATACACATCCTCCTCTCTTTTCTCCTTGAAAAATCATGTATGAGCTGCAATTCCACCACTCTTTAGCTTGCCTAAGCCATTTTTCCAATTCGTGAGCTCCATGACAGATTTGGGATCAACTTTTTACACCTATGGGGGATTTGCTTATTTTTAGTAACCCAGCTTTATGCTAGATTTGATTTGATCCTCATGCATTCGAATCCTTGATGTATTCTATTTATTCAGTAGCCTATGTTATTATAGGGTTGGCTATTGTACACTCAGTTAATACAATTTAGTGTTCAGCTCCAATTTCAGTCTCTTTTGTGAGTGATTTTGCATGATCAATTGTTAATTGTTGTGAGTAAAATTAATCTATCACTGGGTTCAATTTCCACACTTAATTAACTGAACTTGTTTTTATCACAACTAAGACTCAACTATTGTCTTATTAATTCAAGTTCACTTAGAGGCATGCATGGTAAATTTGAATTCTCTCTCTATCTTTGTGCTTTAATTATCTCTGCATGGTCCATATGTGTTTTCATAAATTCTATGTCATATCATTCTCAAAATATTGTTTCTAAACCTATGATCATATGTATTACCTCGGGTCATATAGTCATATGCTAAAGTAAATCACTCTAGGGGTAGCTAATCCCTAAAGGAGACTTGTAGCACCTATTGACCATGACTATCCATACATCACATGTATATCTTCGATACTTAATACAACATAACTCATAAGAAATTAATACACCATAAGTTCTGAAGTTGACACAAAAAGTCTCAGACCTTAACATAAGGTCATGATCTTAACCATAAGATCCTAGTACAAGCATCTCTCCTGAATATTAAAATATCATGTGAAATTAATAAAATATAAGTTTCATACTTTGTACAACATAAATCTCATACCTTAATAAAACATAACTTTATGGAGAAGATATGAATCTAATTACAACATAGATTCCAGACTTGATTACAACACATGTCACATACCCCAATTTTGCAAAAACAATTTTATATTATTTGATATTATTTGAGACAATATGTTAAATTTTATGCTAAGTTGTAATTGATGACTCAGCAGGGTCAAGGATATTTAATGTAATTCTGAATATTTTATGTATAAATAAATAAAGAAGGAGACAACAGCTTAGGAGAGCTGTTAAAAGAGTGTTTACTGGTCAAATTGGTGGATGAGACTAGGTGGAGATCAAATTGACATGTTGCAGCATCCTCAAACCACTTCCAACTATTGCAGGTGGAAACCTCCCTACATTTGGGGTCAAGATTCCCTAAGAAAGTGGAATCAGAGCAGGTGGCTCAATTAATGAAAATTGACCCAAAAGACCTAGGCAATCTTTATAAAAATTCCCATTGAAGAGAGTTGAGGCTGCTCATTCTAGAGAAGTGATTGTTCAGGTTGAATGAATGTACTTCAGAGAAATTCAATGGAAGGGAAATTTGGAATGTGTTTGATGGGATAACTGCTGATTGATCTAGTTGCAAGTTTTAAGTTGAAGATCATACTGCTGAGAGTAGAGTATTTTGCTGATATATTGAGCTAGTCAGTTGACAGAGGGTTCTACTATTTGCATTCTCCACCAGTTCTCAGCCAAGAAGACAAAGAATAGGCTTGGGGGTCTTGAGGAATCGTTGTTTGAGCGCTCTCTAGCAGATTGGTAGGGAGGAACGGCCTCCTAACGCTACTGTCATCTGTCCAAAATAGGTTCTATGTCATTTTGTTTTATTTTGTTAGTTAAATAAATCTTATCTTGACTGGTATATGAATGTTAAAGTTCAGTTTGTGAAATGTTAGAATTAGTACTTTTATTAAATTGTTTAAGAAATGAAGTTGATTTAGAAAAGTAATGTATTAGAAAGAAAGTAAAATTTCTAGACTGTGTTTTTCCACACCTGGAAACCAGGTCGTACTCTAGCACAGTTAGAATGCTTTAATTAGATGAAAGAAATTCATAAGAGAATGAAAATAAAGACATGATTCTGTATCTGTAGTGAACAGAGTAATTTATTCAATGTTTAAGTTATTATGAAAAGAACAGTGTTATAAATTTATTATGTTTACTGTTTTACTGAATATAATTAAATCAAATGTTGGAAAAGAAATAGTAAGACTACAATAGAGTTATAAGAAGATACACTTAAGTATCTAAACAAGGTATTAACCACATTTAATTCTTTTATCTTAAAATATTACTTAATATAAACTAGAATAGGATTAGGTTTATAAAACCTTTATTAATAGAAGGTAATCAAAGTTACAGAGTTAATATTTAAAATATTTATAAAACTCTGAATCTTTACTAAGTTACAGAATAGTAAACAAATATAAATATAAAGGTAAACAGTAAATAGAATAAAATTAAGAAATTACCTATCTAAGAAATAATTATTTAACAGACAAATTCATAACCTGTACAAGTTAAGCCTGAGGGTCGACACCCTAGTTCTTTTTTTTTTTATAAATGTAATATTTAATAGAAAAATAAACAAATTAATCTATAAGACTATAAGTTATGCATTAGACTGGTTACAGTCTTATTTCAAGAATTCATAGTATATTTATAAACTCTTTTATTTTAAAAAATAATTCATAAACAGATTAAATAACACCAATAATCTTGTAATAAAGAAATAAGGTAAACAGAAACCAATGATAAATCTTTACAAGGGTTCCTTTCCAGTAAACCCTAGCTACTTTAACCTAACTGATAAACATAAATTTATAGATTTTATTTTTCGAAATGAGTTACAGTCTTTTACAATAACCATATTCATTTACAAGAGAAATCATTAACAGTAGGTTTATTTTACTGACAGTGAAGGAGAATAACCCAATTTATAGTAATATCATTTATAAAACAATGTATAAATTATTAGGGTATTTGAAACAAAGATCAAGTAAAAACCATGAAGACAAGAGAACCCCCATAATTTAAAACAAATAGAGTATGATATTACTTAGCCATAAGGCTGTAATTCCCGTTTACAAGTTAAGAAAGGCTAGATACAAGTCATGACATCGAAGCTGGAGCTACCCTGCAACACGCAAGGGTTTTTAATAACCAAAAAACTAATTAAAAACTGAAAACCAAGCATCTAAATACTGGAGGAACCGAATCCGTGCTTCCTTTCAACTGAATTTTTTTTTCCCTTAACCATTGCAAGCAGGGAGATGCCACGTTTTAACCGGGGCTTACCCGTTTGGTTCTGAAGTCAATCCAGCATTGGAGAGGAATATTCCAAGCTTAAAGGCAACTGCAACGTGCAAATAAAGGCCCAAGAATTTATTAAGAATCTGTGTATTCAAATAATAAAACTATAACTTGAAATTTATAAATGAAAGTATGGTAAAAATTATACCTGAAGGCAAGAAAACTGGAGCCGAGGAGGGAATCAAACCAGAACAAGTACTGCACTTTAGAAAATCGAATCCTCATTCCCAACCTGTGAACAGAGGTATAAAGGTACTATTTATAGTATATACCGATGAAGGAGCAAACCACGAGCAGAGACAAGGGTAACGATACGCCCAACCCTCTAAATAACTGACAGAAATAAGTAAACCACCCTCACGGTGTTCCAAATCTACCAGAACAAAACCACGTTTTACAAAATAGGGAACTCTGAATCTCTGCACATTGATAGAATACTATATTACAGACTTAAGGTTTGTCACATGCTGAACCTGCGAGCCTTTCATGGCCGTAATGAAAACCAGCTGGTGTAGAGCCAAAACCCTCAAAGGGAATGAGGAGGATAGGGTTTCCTTTGGATTTTATAAATCAAACTTTAAATGGTGGAGGATGCTCCACATTCCCACCAAAATATTCAGTCAGTAGTGGGTCGAATGGTATAGTTTCCACTGCACTATTGGGAAACCAAATTATTGCCAATAATTTAAATGGTGACTATATTATTAATGTTTATGTATTGACATCATATCTTTGCCAATTATATAATCATTCCAATCAACCTTTCGATGAAGTCAACTATTCATCATATCCAATAGTATGGTTACTTAATAAATCATTCTTATCATTTGCTTCTAATGATCACTATATTCATTCAATGGTGGAATCATATATAAACTATTATCAATTTGTTGATCCCTAGAAATTCGCAAGTAACAATAGGTAGGGATTCTCCCTAGTAAATGTTCCCAACTAGCCCATTACTATTTGGTTTGGGGAATCCATCCGGTTTACGGTCTGGCTACCGTAGGTCAAGTAACAAAATAAAAGGAAGTTACCAGTTATGGCCCGATCCACTGTGTATATTTTAGTTTTTTTGAATTTAAGTATGAAATGCAAGTGCCTATCTAAGAATGCAGATTGATAGAGAATATGAGGAGCAGTCACAATGTGATGCGCAGGTTCTTACCTCTCGTCTTAACTCACTTGCATCTAAATCACACACAACAAGAAACTAAAACTAACTATCTAACCTATCCCTAGGGAACAAGATTATCATTTATCAATGAGTAATGTATTTATGCACATGCATTAACAAAACTCACATATAGCTGTTAGTTATTTCAAAACACATGAACATTAATAGATATATGAACAACAAGATAGCTCATTGTTTACGAAAAGCCTTCATTACTCACAGTGGAAATTTCATGGAATAAACTAGAGCACATTCATAACAAGAACATAGGTTCAAAGAGTTAGAATGATCTCACAATTAATGGACACAAGATGAAAACAAAATAGTTCACATTCAACAAATCCATAGCACAACATTTGAAATCTTCCACCAAGCTTTCTCCAATAGGAAACTTGTAATTCTTATTGCAAAAGGAAATAGTTCTTCTTACAACATAATCTCAGAAATCTATCTAGGAAAAAGTCCTTCCCACTATCTAACTCTCCTATACTTATACTACAAGCAAAACTCTTGGGCTGCCCCTCGGTGACCTTTGGGCTCCCCCCAACCATTCAAACCCACCCTTTTGTCTCTTTGTGAGTGCTCATGATTTATACAATACGTGACATTTCAGATTAAGTTTTAAGAGCACTTTATAAAAAGGGACCAGCTTGGTAACTTACGAACTTTTCCCAAGCCTGGGCCTCTGCTGCTATCGACCCTGCTCAGTAATCCGTTGGTCTTTTTATGATCCTATTGATCTCAGACCTTCACTCTCTTATTTTTCTTGAGCAACATCTCTGCTTCTTTATGCTTTAGCTTCTTCTTTCCTTGCTGCCTCCCTTCTGTCTTGTCCTTTAGCCATATCTTCTTTGTAGCAATCATCCTGTCATGAACATATCATATTTTTACACCATTTAGCATTTAAAAAAGTAACACAAACTGTATCAAGACATGCATTCTGTAAAATGAACTATAAAAAATATTAATGCATGAAAATATAAGGCAAAGGAAATCCTACAAACCGGGTCTAAAATACGCTAAGTCCACTGTCCAAACTAAAATCACAAGCCCGATAAAATAGACTCCCTGTCTCAATCCAGGCTGCATATGGACCAATTTGAAATCTTCTATTGAAAGCATGAACCATAACAATGTAACCACCAAATCTAAACCCTAAATTGTGCTCTTCATCTCAGAGAAAATTAGACTCGACCAAAACCCATGGAAAAACCTCGCCAACATCAAATAGAGTAAAAGCACACAAAAAGGCGGGAAAAACCTTCTTGGCAAGCAAAAATACTAAGCATCGGGTGAAAACAAAACTCTCATCCACGAGCGGAAGCATTATAGCATCGAATGATTAGTTCACTCAGCAGCCACAATGGCGGAAGACAATCAGACTACGGCTTCCGCGGCAAAATAAAACACTAAAATATATCATACATGCATCATATATCGAAACACTACCCACTAAACACATCGGCATTGGCGAGTGGGAGGACTAACCATAATGCGTCGGCAAAATAGTTCACTAGAAAGCCACAACAGTGGAAGACAAACTAACTATGGGTTCCGTGACCAACTGAAAACTTTGGCGATCAGAGGTTCTAAGGACTATGGATCGGTGAGTTAAAGCTTAACACTACCTCCATGTCAGAAACACAAAGGACTATCCCTCCAATCAATCATCAACCCCGCTCCGATAGCGAAAACAAAATCATCGCAAAGTAAAAAGTTGATCAATAAAACCAAGGCATCGGTGAAAATCGGAGCTATCGGTCGGGACGTTCGCCATCTGTCCTCCAAAACGATGGCGACTTAGAAGACTAAAAATCTTACAATGATAACATAAAATCACCGACAGTCCAAAAAACAACAGATAAAGGAGCATCAACGAAAATAAGAAATGTCCATCAGGACATTCATTACTTACCCTCCGCAATGGCAGCTGCGTAGAGAACTACCGCCCCGATTCAAACTTTAATAAACCTCTGAAAGTGAAAAATCATCGAAAACAAATCAAAGTTAAGCATTTAAATAAAACCAAGACTCCACGGAATCGGCGAAAGTAAAACTATCCATTGGTGACATAAGAACTAATGCCCCGATTCATTCTTCATTGACTTCCGACAGTGATCATTGGAAAAATAAAAACAAACGTTTAATACTCAAATAAACCGAAATGTTTTTCAGCTGGGCAATGGAAATATTAGTTCACTTCACCTCTGAAATAGTGGCGGCAGAGAGAAATAAAGCTCCGACTCAACATAAATAGACTTTTGATAGCGATGAAAGAAATCATTTAGATCAAAAGGGCATCATTTTCAAATCAAACTGTAAACTCCATAGTCAAAAGCATTGGCAAACAAAAAGCAGTTTCCGAAAAGAAGAAAAATAGTTTGACCTCAATTCAACTTCAAACAATCCAAAATGTAGAAGAGGGAAAAACAAAGTTAAGCAATCCAAACGCTCCCAGGAAAGATAAAATCAAAAGGAGGGTCCAAATTTTTTCAAAATTTGGGAAAAAAGTTGCAGCTACAACACAATTGCATTGGATAACGTTAAGATCCATTATTTATAAAAGTATGTAAGTGGAAAATCAATATTGGAGTTATACTTTTGACCTTGGTCAATAGTACTCCTAAGGAGTCCTCTTATAAACATTTTATTAAATAATAACAATACTATGTTTAAGTTAGGGTTATGTAAAAACAAATCGGATAAAGGCATTATCCTAGATTCAGTTTTAATAAGTAAAAAGATAAGGAGTACCTTCTACACAAGCATGACTCTACAATTGTCGTAAGTCAACAGTGACATAAATAGTGTTATGGTGGGGAGACTCCCTGGAGGTTAGTAATCTTTTTGACTTCTATAGAGGACCCAACTCATCTTAAACCAAACTAATAATTTCACACTTGGTTTTTTACAAGGTGGTAAGACTATTTAAAGTTAAAGATGAGAATACTTGGTAGTATTATAAGTGATATAATAATGAAATTTTACTACATTACTTGTGATATAATGAACTTCGAAGGACGAAATTTAAGCTCAATGACTTTTTATGCAAATAGATAATTATAACTATAACTAATAATTCATCTCTAATAGGGCAGAATCGAAAGTAGAAATAAGGGTTCTATTGTAAGCTTTGTTTTGAAGCCTTAGATTTATTTTTCATGCTTATAATCAGTGTACTAGATAATAGAAAATAGCAATGGCAAGAAACTAATGTTTCAGTAAGAGTGTCGTTATGTTGAATCATGAGCTCTATGTAGAACTTGTAAGTAACTTAACTTATAGCTGAAAAGGAAAACATCAAAAGTAGAGGTCATGTTGGAGAAAGACATATAGTATGGCAAGGATATTGGTCATTATGACATAAACTTAAAATACTGTCATAAATTGAAACAAGAAAAGAAAGGTTACCTTACCTTATAGTATCCTTGAAAACTTTTAAGCAAATAATTACTCTAGCAGTTATATATGCTAAAGAAGTACATATGGATTTAAATCTTTAAATAAACTCCTACTTGTTCAAAAATTTACCTGTTGAACCTGTAAGATCCAGAAATCCAACTGAGTTAGCAATTGCTAAGTAAGCCCCAGTTTAGAACATAACTTCTCACCTACTTGACAAAATCAAATCATCAGTACAAATAGAAGTAATTGAATGCAGGTCATTTACATAACATATCTAAATTAAAGAAGTATTAATTTTTATGTGTTTAAAGTTAATCATTACTTTTGTTAACTATTTCAATTTTTCTCTAGATGCTAGTAGTTACCAAATTGCGACTATAGACAGTTTATGTTACATTAAAAAAATTTAATTTTTGTGAAAATTTGTGTGGTATCAGAGCACAAGGTTCAAACACTAAGCCTTGATGAAGCCCAACTTGCTTTTATGAAACAATGGATTTAAATTATTTTGCCGATGTTATTTTCTTTTAATGTTATTCAACAGAGAAATTGTTTCTGAAGTTTAACAATAGGTATGGAAAGACTGGAGGAATATGCGGAAGAGGAATCTCCCTTTACTGAACAAGAAAACTTACAAAGAGACCCTATACAAGAAGACATAACCACTAATTCCTCAGAACTTTTACAAACAGTAAAAGACTTAAAATTTGAAATGGAATATGTTAAACGAGAAAATGAAAGGATTTTGAGAGCTCAGGAGGAGCTAAATCAGATCCTAACAGAAATATTTCAAACTGAAGGAAGGGGTAAAAGAGTTGATTCAGAAGATATAAGTCATCAACATAAATATAAAATGATTAAATAGACTAAAAATGAAAGCAACTCATCTTCAGAGGTATTTGGTGATCAACGTAATTTTCATTCCACTAGTGATAGTAGTAATGATAACCATTATACTAAAAATAGAAAAAATAAACCTTATGAGGAAATTTCTGGGGAGTTTAAAAATATTAAACCACCAACCTTCAATGGAGAAATTGAGAAGGGGGAGGAAGTGGAATCCTGGTTATCTAGGATTAAGAAGTACTTCCAGATTTATAACTATTCTAACTAATAAAAGGCTAGAATGGCTATCTACAATCTTTCAGGGAAGGATTATATACGGTGGCAAGAATTAAAGAGAGTGGAGGGAACAAGAGAGAAGAATGTAAATTGGAGTACCTTCAAGAATTACTTTAAAAATAAATTTCTATCTGAGCAGTACTATGAAGAGAGAGAAAAAGAATTCTATGAGCTCAAACTAGGTTCAATGACTATCAAATATTTGAACAACAAGTTTTTAAGTCTGCTTAGGTATGTGCCATACCTTGTATATGAAAAACTGAAGGTACAGTGATTCCTCAGATATTTACCTTATCACATCAAGGATAGGGAGTATGACAATCCAAAAACTCTGGAAGAAGCTATGAGGAAAGCCAATTTCTGTTATGAACAGAACCAAAAGAAGGAGAGCATGGCCAACTGGAAGGCCAAAAAGAATAACAATCATTATGATCAAAAGAAGAAAGAGTTTGCACCCAACCGGAATTCTAAAAATAATAAGGCCATAAATTTTCCTAACAAGAATTTCCAAGGGAATAAGAATAATTCACCAATCAATCAGAACAATTCAAAGGGGAAAGAGTCTGCTAATAATCATGGTAATTACACAAAGAACGTTGAATGCAAAGAACCTATAAAGTGCTAGGAGTGTAATGGCCCACATTATGCCTCGGTCTGTTCTAATCAGAAAAATATTGTATGTAATATTCATACCATATAGGAGGAAATGACTGTTGGAGACCTAGCAAGAACTATGCCCAAAATCAATGCAGCTTTGGAGAATCGACAAACAGAATACCAAACTTCCATGGTGGAAGTAGAAGGTATGATAAAACAAACCCCTATAGCTATTTTAATTGACCCAGGAGCTAGTCTTAGTTATATTTCACCTAAATTGGTAGAAAAATGTAAGCTTCCTATTGAAAAATTTGAAAATTCTTGGTTGGTTCAGTTAGCCACTGGAGCAAAAAGGAAGGTAACTTGTTTTGTAAAAAAATGTGCAGTAGTTATTTATCAATTTGAAACTTTTGTAAAGCTTAATGTACTACCTCTTGGTTCTTATGAAATACTAATCAGTATGGATAAGGCATATCTCTGCTCTACAGCTTAAGAGAGTTGTTAGGAAAGGTTGTAAGGCTTATGTAGTAACAGTAACTAATGAGGAAAATATAAATAAAATAGACAAATAAAAATTGGAGGACATACCAGTTTTAAGAGAGTATGTTGATGTATTTCCAAAAGAAATTCTGGGACTACCTCTGAAAAGGGAACTAGATTTTACCATTGAGTTGGTACTGGGTGCAGTACCTAGCTCAAAGGCCCCTTATCGAATGAACATACTTGAACTTAATGAAATAAAGTCACAATTAAAAGAACTTATTGACAAGAAGTATATTCGACCCAGTGTGTCTCCATGGGGGTGCACCTATCATCTTCGTTAAGAAAAAGGACGGAACCATGCGACTTTGCATAGATTACTGTCAGTTGAATAAGATGACTATTAAAAATAGATACCCATTGCATCACATAGATGATCTGTTTGATCAACTACGTGGAGCCACGGTGTTTTCAAAAATTGATTTAAGATCTGGATATCACCAAGTTAGGATTAAAGATGAAGATATCTTTAAACTTAGCTTTTAGGACTCGATATGGTCATTACGAGTTTGTCGTCATGCCATTCGGGCTTACTAATGCCCCAGTTGTTTTTATGTGTTTAATGAACAACGTTATGCATAAGTATCTAGATAAGTTTGTAGTCGTGTATATCGACGACATATTAAACTATTCGAAAACTGAAGAAGAACATAAATAACATTTAAAAATTGTATTGCAAAAATTATGAGATCATCAACTCTTTGCAAAGTTTAGTAAATGCGATTTATTTAAGGATGAAATTCAGTACTTAGGTCATGTGGTGACTAAGGAAGGGATTTCGGTGGATCTTGAAAAGATAAAAGTGATTGAAGATTGGCCCGTTCCTAAGGATGTAACTATTGTTCGATCCTTCATGGGAATTACCGGTTATTACTGGAGGTTCATTGAAGGTTTTTCGAGAATCGCAAATCTGATAAATTATTCGCAAAAGAAAGGAAAGAAATTTGATTGGAACCAGAAATGCGAAGATAGCTTTAAAAAGTTAAAAAATTTATTAACCAGCACACCTATTTTAAGAATAGCTGATCCAAATAAAGAATTTGTATTGTGTACTGACGCATGCAATGATGGTTTAGGCAGAGTCTAGGAAATTAAAGGTTCATGAAAAGAATTATGCAACTTATGATCTGTAATTAGTTGCTATTATACATGCTCTAAAGATGTGATGTCATCACCTAATTGGCAGAAAATTTATTCTAATGACCGATAATAAAGGACTAAAATATCTGTTAGATCAGCCTAATCTAAATGCTAGACAAGCTAGGTGGCTAGCTTTTCTAAGTGAGTATGATTTTGAAATTCAGCACATTAAAGGTAAAGAAAATAAAGTTGCTAATGCATTAAGTAGAAATGCAAGGATGAACTTTACAACAGTTATCAACACTTATACAACAGATCTAGATGAACTGCTTAAAGTGGGAATAGAACAAGATGAAATTTACCAAAATGTACAAGCTAAAACGAAAGAAAATCCAACAAAAAGCTTAAGTAAAGGGTACAGTTTGAATGAAAAAGGATTTTTACTGTACAAAGACAGAATATATGTACCTAATGTACCTAAATTTAAGTTATTAATTTTAGATGAAATCCATAAAAATCCATACTCAAGTCATCCAGGTTATCAAAAGACTATAACTATGTTAAGAAAAGAATATTTTTGGCCAAACATGAAGATTGAACTGGCGAAATATATCGCTAGGTGTTTTGAATGTTAGCAGGTGAAAACTGAACATCAACACCTAGCTGGATTACTTCAGCTGTTGCCCATTCCTAGCTGGAAATGGGAGATAATTAGTCTCGATTTTGTTACTGGACTACCTAAAAATTAGAATTTAAATGATTCTATTATGGTAGTGGTCGATAAATTAAATAAAGCAGCTCACTTTATACCTGTTAAAACTACGTATAAAGCTGCAAACATAGCTGATATTTTTCTAAAGCAAATTTTCCCACTGCATGGAATACCAAAAGTTATAATCTCAGATAGAGACCCTAAATTTACAGGTAACTTTTGGAAAACTTTGTTTAAATGATTAAACACTACACTAAATTTTAGTACTTCATTCCATCCTAAAATAGATGGACAGACTGAAAGATTAAACCAAGTACTAAAATATTTACTAAGAATGTATGTAAAAGACCAGCTAGGTAAATGGGAGGATTATTTGCATTTGGTAGAATTTGCTTATAACAATAACTATCAAGTGTCAGCCAGAATTAGTCCTTTCGAAATATTGTATGGAAGGAAATGTAATACTCCTATCTCTTGGAGTAATCCGGTGGGTAGATTAGTATTAGGTCCTAAACTATTGAAGGAAATGGAAGAATTTGTAAAGCAAGTACAAGGTAATCTAAAAATTGCGCAGGACCTACAGAAAAGTCAAGCAGACCTTAAAAGAACTCCAAAAGAGTTTCAGGTAGATGAACATGTGTTCATCAAGGTGAGACCTAAAAAGAGCTCTCCGAGGTTGGGTAGTTGTGCCAAAATAGCACCTCGTTACTGTGGTCCATTTGAAATACTGTCCAGGATTGGACAAGTAGCTTATCAATTAGCATTACCACTGAATTTAAGAGTTCATAATGTTTTTCACATTTCTGTATTAAAGAAATATGTTGATGATGCTACTCATGTTGTTAACTGAAATGATGTACAGGTGGAGCCAGAAGGAGACTTTCTGGTGGAACCGGACTGTATCCTCGGGCGGAGGGAGATCGCATTTAGGAACCGCACCATTGGTCAGGTGAAGGTGCAATGGAAGCACCTTAGTCTAGAGGAAGCCACCTAGGAATTAGAAAGTAATATGCAGGATGCATATCCAATTCTGATCCAGGGAAATTATGAGGATGAAGAATAAATAACATCGAAGACGATGTTATACTTTAAGGGGGTGTGTATGTCACATACACCAATTTTGCGAAAACAATTTTATATTATTTGATATTATTTGAGGACAATATGTTAAATTTTATGCTAAGTTGTAATTTATGACTCAGCAGGGTTAAGGATATTTAATGTAATTTTGAATATTTTATTTATAAATAAATAAAGGAGGAGACAACAGCTTAGGAGAGGTGTTAAAAGAGTGTTTACTGGTCAAATTGGTGGAGGAGACTACATGGAGAGAAAACTGACATGTGGCAACATCGTCAAACCACTTCCAACTGTTGTAGGTGGTAACCTCCCTACATTTGGGGTCATGATTCCCCAAGAAAGTGGAATCAGAGCAGGTGGCTCAATTAATGAAAACTGACCCAAAAGACCTAGGCAATCTTTATAAAATTTCCCATTGAAGAGAGCTGAGGCTACTCATTCTAGAGAAGTAATCATTCAGGTTGAATGAATGTACTTCAGAGAAATTCAATGGAAGGGAAATTTGGAAAGTGTTTGAGGGGATAACTGCTGATTGATCTAGTTGCATCTTTTAAGCCGAAGATCATACTACCGAGAGCAGAGTATTTTAATGAGATATTGAACTAGTTAGTTGACAGAGAGTTCTACTGTTTGCATTCTCCACCAATTCTCAGCCAAGAAGACCAGGAACAGGCTCGGGGGTCCTGAGGAAGCGTTGTTTGAGCACTCTCCAGGAGATTGGTAGAGAGGAATGACCTCCTAATGCTGTTGTCATCTGTCCTAAATAGGTTCTATGTTATTTTGTTTTATTGTGTTAGTTAAATAAATCTTAGCTTGATTGGTATATGAATATTAAAGTTTAGTTTGTGAAATGTTAGAATTAGTATTTTTATTAGATTATTTAAGACATGAAGTTGATTTAGAAAAGTAATGTATTAGAAATAAAGTAAAATTTCTAGACTGTGTTTTTCCACACCTAAAAACTAGGTCGTACTCTAGCACAGTTAGAATGCTTTAATTAGGTGAAATAAATTCATAAGAGAATGAAAATAAAGATAGGATTCTGAATCTGTAGTGAACAGATTAATTTATTCAATGTTTAAGTTATTATGAAAAGAACAGTGTTATGGATTTATTATGTTTACTGTTTTACTGAATATAATTAAATCAAATGTTGGAAAAGAAATAGTAAGACTACAATAGAGTTATAATAAAGCAATATACTGATAAAAATAAAAAAAAAATATAGAAGATACAGTTAAGTATCTAAACAAGGTATTAACCACATTTAATTCTTTTATCTTAAACTATTATTTAATATAAACTAGAATAGGATTAGGTTTATAAAACCTTTATTAATAAAAGGTAATCAAAGTTACAGAGTTAATATTTAAAATCTTTATAAAACTCTGAATCTTTACTAAGTTACAGAACAGTAAACAAATATAAATATAAAGGTGAATAGTAAATAGAATAAAATTAAGAAATTACCTATCTAAGAAATAATTATTTAACAGACAAATTCATAACCTGTACAAGTTAAGCCTGAGGGTCAAAACCCTAGTTTTTTTTTTTAACGTACTCTTTAATAGAAAAATAAACAAATTAATCTATAAGACTATAAGTTATGCATTAGACTGGTTACAATCTTATTTCAAGAATTCATAGTATAATTATATACTCTTTTATTTTTAAAAATAATTCATAAACAGATTAAATAACACCAATAATCTTGTAATAACAAAATAAGGTAAACATAAACCAATGATAAATATTTACAAGGGTTCCTTTCCAGTAAACCCTTGCTACTTTAGCCTAACTGATAAACATAAATTTATAGATTTTATTTTTCGAACTGATTTACAGTCATTTACAATAACCATATTCATTTACAAGAGAAATCATTAACAGTAGGTTTATTTTACTGACAGTGAAGGAGAATAACCCAATTTACAGTAATATCATTTATAAAACAATGTATAAGTTATTAAGGTATTCAAAATAGAGATCAAGTAAAAACCATGAAGACAAGAGAACACCAATAATTTAAAACAAACAGAGTATGATATTACTTAGCCATAAGGCTGTAATTCCTGTTTACAAGTTAAGAAAGGCTAAATACAAGTCACGGCATCGAAGCCGGAGGTACCCTATAACAGGAAAGGGTTTTTAATAACCAAAAAACTAATTAAAAACTGAAAACCAAGCATCTAAAGACTGGAGGAACCAAAGCCGTGCTTCCTTTCCACTGAAAAACCTTTTCCCTTAACCATTTCAAGCAAGGAGATGCCACGTTTTAACCGGGGCTTACCTATTTGGTTCTGAGTCAATCCAGCATTGGAGAGGAATATTCCAAGATTAAAGGCAACTGTAACCTACAAATGAAGGCCCAAGACTTTATTAAGAAGCTGTGTATTCAAATACTAAAACTATAACTTGAAATTTATAAATGAAAGTATGGTAAAACTTATACCTGAAGGCAAGAAAACTGGAGCCGAGGAGGGAATCAAACCAGAATGAGGACTGCACTTCAGAAAATCAAACCCTCATGCCCAACCTGTGAATAGAGGTAGCAAGGTACTATTTATAGTTTATATCGACGAAGGAGCAAACCACGAGCATAGACAAGGGTAACAATATGCCCAGCCCTCTAAATAACTGACATAAATAAGTAAACCACCCTCATGGTGTTCCAAATCTACCAGAACGAAACCACGTTTTAAAAAATAGTGAACTCTGAAACTCTGTGCAACAATAGAATACTAAACTACAGACTTAAGGTTTGTCACATGCTGAACCTGCGAGCCTTTCAAGGCCGTAATGAAAACTAGCTGGTGCAGAGCCAAAACCCTCGAAGGGAATGAGGAGGATAGGGTTTCCTTTGGAGTTTATAAATCAAACTTTAAATGGTGGAGGATACTCCACGTGCCCACCAAAATATTCAGTCAGTACTGGGTCAAATGGTATAGTTTCCACTGCACTGTCGAAAAACCAAATTATTGCCAATAATTTAAATGGTGACTATATTAATAATGTTTATGTATTGACATCATATCTTTACCCATTATATAATCATTCCAATCAACCTTTTGATGAAGTCAACTAATCATCATATCCAATAGTATGGTTACTTAATAAATCATTCTTATCATTTGCTTCTAATGATCACTAGATTAATTCAATGGTGGAATCATATATAAACTATTATCAATTTCATTGGAGAACATTAAGATCCATTATTGATAAAAGTATGTAAGTGGAAAATCAATATTGGAGTTATACTTTTGACCTTGGTCAATAGTACTCCTCAGGAGTCCTCTTACAAACCTTTTATTAAATAATAACAATACTATGTTTAAGTTAGGGTTATGTAAAAACAAATTGGATAAAGGCATTATCCTAGATTCACTTTTAATAAGTAAAAAGATAAGGAGTACCTTCTACACAAGCATGACTCTATAATTGTCATAAGTCGATGGTGACATAAACAGTGTTATGGTGGGGAGACTCCTTGGAGGTTAGTAATCTTTTTGACTTCTATAGAGGACCCAACTCATCTTAAACCAAACTAATAATTTCACACTTGGTATTTTACAAGGTGGTAAGAGTATTTAAAGTTAAAGATGAGAATACTTGGTAGTATTATAAGTGATATGATAATGAAATTTTACTACATTACTTGTGATATAATGAACTTGGAAGGACAAAATTTAAGCTCAATGACTTTTTATGCAAATAGATAATTATAACGGTTACTGATAATTCATCTCTACTAGGGTAGAATCGAAAGTAGAACTAAGGGTTCTATTGTAAGCTTTGTTTTGAAGCCTTAGATTTATTTTTCATGCTTATAATCAGTGTACTAGATAATAGAAAATATCAATGGCAAGAAACTAATGTTTCAGTAAAAGTGTCGTTATGTTGAATCATGAGCTCTATGTAGAACTTGTAAGTAACTTAACTTATAGCTGGAAAGGAAAAAATCAAAGTAGAGGTCATGCTAGAGAAAGACATATAGTATGGAAAGGATATTGGTCATTACGACATAAACTTAAAATATTGTCATAATTTCAAAACAAGAAAAGAAAGGTTACCTTACCTCGTAGTATCCTTGAACTCTTTTAAGAAAATAATTACTCTAGCAGTTATATGTGCTAAAGAAGTACATCTTGATTTAACGATTTAAATAAACTCCTACTTGTTCAAAAATTTACCTGTTGAACCTATAATATCTAGAAATCTAGCTGAGTTAGCAATTTGTAAGTAATCCCCAGTTTAGAACATAACTTCTCACCTACTTGACAAAATCAAATCATCAGTACAGCTAGAAGTAACTGAATGCAGGTCATTTACATAACATATCTAAATTAAAGCAGTATTAATTTTTATGTGTTTAAAGTTAATCATTACTTTTGTTAACTATTTCATTTTTCCGCTAGCTGCTAGCAGTTACCAAACTGCGACTATAGACAGTTTATGTTACATTAAAAAAAAAAATTGTGAAAATTTGGGGTTCTGACAACACAAGTCTCATCAGAATGACTCCCGAAGTTGTACTCTCAACACTCCCTCTCGGAAAGGGAGAGATTCTCTTCCATACCAATATTATCTTGGAAGTGTTTAAACTTCATCACATATAGAGGTTTGTCACAAATTTGCAATAGTCCCATCAATACCTATGTACTGAAACTCATGACCTTGACTTCAATGAAGTAAAACTTCATATTGAATGTGTTTTATCATAAAAAACATATAGGGTTTTCATGAAAGCTTGACTATTAACACCTAATGACTGTAGGCTCAAGTATTTCACCCTAGTAGGTAGCTTCCCAAGCTACACTACCCCTCAGTATGTAGTAATATCAGTGAAACACATTTTTCTTTTGTAGTACTCTCGGGCATACATCTTGCTTTTCAACATGCTCTATCTAGAGAAACACATGTTATCTTCATCAATCACTATACTAGTCATATTTTATATATCTTTGAAACTCTATTTTACTAATCAAGACATTTATGAGTCCACATACACATGTACCAAGTAGGTACCACAACACATGCTTTGTACATGTCTATGTACAAACTACAAAGCACATAATAGATCTTAGGACCTGTGACTAACCAAATACATCTCAATTGACTTAAGAACTTCCAAAAATAAAATAAGAATTATAAAATTTCATATTTACCTTTATATGTGTGGCCATGGATTTTTAGTCCATCATCTTGAAACTCTTCAGGATCTTTTACTGCACATTTTCCTTAACTGAGAAAAACATTTGTCTGGTGACTAACACACCACTAATTATAAGAATCATAACAAGATTCTTGAATACACTTCTCAGCTTCCTTTTGAATATTAGCATCATGCATATCTCCTTTTGACAGGAAGTACATCAACAAGTTACATTGGTTCTTCAGGAGCTAGTGAGACTAGAAACCCTTTCTCACCATGTAAATGTGAGAACCATAATATGGGTCCTCCATCATTGAGAGTTATGCTCATATATATATGAAGATCTTCTTTGAAAAATATAGAATATATTAAGGAGACTTCACATCTATCATAATAGAATTAATCCATATATTATGTCTCCTTATAAGGGGACATAGGAACCTTCCAAATTTGTTCTCTTTCAGGCTCAGCCATCAGAATGAATATTCATTCATGTCCTTCTTTAGTTTGATGGAAGGGCATATTAATTTTACCTACAAGAAAATTTATTCTAATGGTTAGAACCATTTCATACTCATGAATTTTATTCACATGAAACATTCTCAATATACTGATAATGATTTACATTAGAGGAAATTTCAACTCAAAATGGGCCTCCTAAGGAAATTTAATAAAATAATAGTTAAAATAATAAAATAATAGTTATTAATTTTCGAGGAAGAAAAGAAAAAAACCTAATTTTTTTGTTTGTATTTTTGACATATCTCCTTGTGTTTTTACTCAAATTTCAATCAGGAGAGCTCGTTGGATGCGGAATTAAATTCCACATCCAACTGGTACCCACTCAGCATACTTTTGGTAGACTCCTATACCCCCAAAACAAGAAATACCTGAAAAACATGCATCATGTTTTTTCAGGTATTTCTTGTTTTGGTGGTAGAGGGGTCCATTCAAAGTATGTCGAGTGGGTACTTGTTGGATGCAGAATTTAAATTTACATCCAATGAGCTCTACCAATCAAAATTTGAGTTAAAACATAGGGAGATATGTCGAAAATACAAACAAAAAAGTACTTTTTTATGATACCTATCCCAAAATCTATATTAAAAACTTGTTTAAGACCTATACAGTATTTCAAAATCAAATCAGTTTCATTGGCTAACACATGATGACATGGAATTTGAATTAGAGTTAAAAGGCCCATTTTGAGTTGAAATTTCCTCTAATACATAGTTATGTGCAGAATTTGACCAACCGGTTTAACGTAACTCATTATAATCTTATATAATGATATGCATCCCTATATCAGTCATATATCATTCCAAAAAAATCATTTTATAAAATAAATATATAGCCCCATGTTCATATGTCATGAGGTGAGCATGAAGCCCTCTATGTAGCCAATAATGTAGTGTTATGTTCACAGTTTATGAAATAATCATGCATCCCTAAATCTCATGTCTTATGGAGGATGTTTTCAGCATTATATCAGTCCTATATGAGTATATATCAGTCCTATGTAATTCTTATATCAGTCCTATCTCATCTCACAAAATTTGGACTAATGAGATTGATAACATGTCAATAAAGATAGAAAAAACAATGTATATGCTAAACACAATTCCAAGTCTAGGAATACAGATCTATATGACGGTTTTTGTAACATAAAAAAAAATTAGATCTAACTTATAACAGAATATATATATAAAAATAAGGTACTTATATTTATTGTTTGTGTGGGCTTCCTCTTGATCTATGCATCCTTGCATAGATAGAGTCCTTCTTTATTCACTGCAACTTTCAACACTGCAAAAGAAATTTTAATGCATGTACTAGAAATCGTTTCTTTGCATGGGACCAAGAGAGAATTCTCTTCTTCACTAAAGGAATTATTCCTTTCGATCATCCTCATTCTTGGATGATTTCTATTGATAAGGTTCACCTCCTTCTATGGTGGTGGATGCATGAATTCTTCCTTCTTTTCTTTTCCTTGCATTGCAATCCCACATGAAGTGACATGCCTTCTTACAGTAAAAAAAAAAAATAGTTTTTATTTGTCCATACCTTTATGGATCTCTTTCTTCTTTGCACGAAAAGTGTTCTTGGGAGAAAAGGGTTTTCTCTCTTTCTTGGTTCTTTCTGTGAGGGAAATATTATCCTCCTTAGTTCTCACCGGCTTATTCTAGATGCACCCTTCTTCTTGGATGAAACCATGCCAAAGTATTTAAAAATTGGGATTCTCTTCTCTTCCATTTACCGCAACCAGAAAGATATCCCATGAGGATGGGAGTCCGACAATGGCGATTCGTAGAATATCATCCTAATCTTCCATGTATTGAAGTTGGATTTTCCTTTGATTCTATCTTCCAGTTGGACAGATATTGATTGCATTGATTCTATCTCTTTCTCAATGCTTCAAGATATATGGAGGCTTAGGGTGTTTGCACAAAACTAAGCTCTTGCACACCCTTGCTTTGATACCATGTTGGTGATTGAGAAAAATATAATGATAATTGAACCTTAAAACCTTACTTCACAATAAAAGTTCATATAAATCTCATCAATAATCTGAAGACATAAATCAAACCATAGAACACAGGATATACCCTGGGAAAATCATCCACTGTTTCAGAGGAAAAAATACCCAAAAAACAATATTAGAGTATGATTGATAAGTGGTAGAGAATGCTTACAACACAATAGCATATTTCCTTCTTCAAGACAACCAGAGAGTAGATATCAAATGGAACATTGTATCTAACTTTCCAAGAGAATATCACTTTAATAACAGATCAAATTAGGTTATACAACAAAAATAGAATTGTTAATACCAAAAATTGTTCACCTAGATCTCTATGGTCCAAACCCTAACTATACATCACCACCATTATTTCCTCCATTTTGACCTTCACAACTTAAATTCCACCAGTTATGGTCCAACCCATTATAAATACCTCCCCATAAATGAAGGAAAGTTGAGCATTTACTGTGATTTATCCCCACACTCTCTACAAAGGACCAAAAACCCATAGAAATGAGAATGGGTAAAAAACCATAGATAAACACCATGCACAATAAAATACCATGGGTAAAAAAAACTTGGACAATTCTATAAATACATTGTCAAGCTCTCCCCACAAACAATTTTAGTCACTTTTTGTCACACTTTTGAACTTTTGTTATCCATTCATTCACTCTTGAGCCTTTTTCCATTATCGTCACACTTTGCCATAGTGTATGTTGATCTTTCTCCATACCCATTTGGATCCATTCCCTCTATATGAAAACCACTAGTAGAGTATACTTGAGACCCAAACCGTGGAGACGTGGGACCATTTCCTCAAATGGATACAGTGGCACACTTCAAAATAAAGGTATGACTATTGTTGTTACTTTTTGTTAGTTAGATAATAAAATAGAAAATTATAAACATATTTGTTTTGTTTCTTATTGTTAGTTATTGTTGTAAGTCGAGGTTGAAAGATACTTTGCACCATTGAACTCTACCCTATGATACGATTGATCTAGGGTAGGTGCTTTTGCATGTAGTAGGGGAGAAATCCCCACTATAGTTTTGGAAACTCCACTCGATCGATCCTTTCAGATCTTTGTTTTTGCAGGTGTTTCTACTGATTTGTTACCCTTTTCTATCTTCATCCGTCACAGATTTGGGCCCCTATTCCGAACCAGTATTTCCTTAGTTCCTACCACCCAACCCAAGATGACAACATTTTTTGAAAAAATTATCAATTCCAGATAGATAAGACTTATTCGACAGAAATTTGTGACCAGGTCACACCTTTTTTCACGATTAGCGTGACATAGGTCACACCTTCTGCCTCGATAAGTGCAACATGGACCAAAAATCTAGATCGCACTTGTATAGGCTTCTAGAGTGACCCTAATTACTACTGTTACCCAGTTTTGTGTGATCGATCATGCATAAACCCCCTATTTTTTTAACTCAGGTATTCGAAATTTTGTTATGTCTCGATAACGACTATTTCATAGTTCTGCGTGACCTCGATCGCACTTGTTCTGCCAATAGGTGCTACCTGCAGTTTTTTAGTCCTTTTCGATGTTTGAGATCCTTGTTCCAGACCCTCTATTTATGTTTGAATCCTTCCCAACCTGGTTCTATCCATATTTGATCCATTACAACCCCTTGGTTCATTTTGTGGTCCTATTTTCCTTGCATGTGAGACCTTGAGTCGAGCTTCATAGTTGAGACCCCTTGTGTATTTCTTGCAACCGAATAAGTTCATTATGCACTCATTTACTTGTGTACATTTTATTTTCTGGAAGAATTAGTTATTTTGCATGATATTTACTTCCATTTACTATTATTTATATGCCTTTTGCATCTCGATTGTGAGATCGTTGGGGTTTATATTTTACACACCACTTGTGCACACATCTCACACCCTAAAGTAAAAAACTTGGTTCATGACCTGAAGCTATCTTAAAAAATTAACTGAACTCAACCAACAATGTAACCTCATTTGAGGACCAAAACAATCATGTAGCTAAGTTAGGACATTGGGGATAGGCATCCAAATAACACCCCTTTCTCACTCACATTTGAAACATTATTGTTTTCCATTAAGGGACCAAAATTTTCTTATACTTATTGATATGGTCACAACCAGTCTGTTGGAGGGCCCCCTGCTCTGTAGGAGTAAGCCACAACAAAGGGATTCTAGAAGTCAGGGTGGAATACTGCACTGCATTCTGGACCAAAGGATAACCCTTCATAGTCCTCCTCATGCATTTCGATGTATATCGGGTGTCAAGGGTCAAAGGGATGAAGTGCCAGTAAACCACTTAGAATGTGTCATGAACGAGGTATCCTAGTTTCTAATCTATCCAAGGCTCTTTTACCCAAGGTCCCTCTCAATAGTGGGACTGTCTTAGCCTATTGTTCTTCCATTTCGTATTGTCTGACTAGGATTTTATCACCTGTAAAGGATACAATTTATGAGTGGCTTCCAGCTTGTAGCTAGGAGTTTTCTTGCACTCATACCCCATAGGTTATTTCATCATTTTATTTTTAGGTAGTGCTTCTTGTTGGATTCCTGGCCACTTTGTTATAGAGTCTCCTGCTGTAACATGTTGTTGTAGTTTGGCTTTAGAGCTTGGTTTTTGGCCTATGAGCCACCATTTGTATTTTCTCCTTATGCACACTCCGTTGTAGTTGGATTTTTGGGCCTGTGTTTGACAATATTATGCCTACACTCATTACACAACACACCATCATGGCATCATAGCTCCACCATGATATTAATCACATAGGCTTACGGGGCATACCTTTCAGTTGAGTTCCTTGAACCATCACTATCAGATCCATACAACGTCATTCACCACCTTCAGAGCCATATATGACCTCTGATTCAGATTCAGATACCTATCAATTAGAACCTACCTTGTTCACTGCGCCATCTATTCCCATGGCTGGTGCACCTCCTAAACCCTTTCAGGGGGGGACAATTTATAGTGGGATTGTGTCCATTACACCCATCATTTTGGGTATCCCTATTTATTTACCTATAGATCCTAGTCCTAGTGGGACCTTTGACACTACACACATTGCTGCTAGTCTGCTACCCACTAATGATGGCCCCATTCCAGCCACCCTAGTTCCTACCATACCACCATTGATGCATGGTGGCATTGGCCCTTCCAATTCCATTTTGGCTATTCCTACCATCCTAGTGACTACTCCTATTATCAAAATTCAACCTTACCCACCCCCATTTACCCATGGTAACTACATTCCTTCTGGCACTGGAAACAATGCTGGGCCTTCTCAATCGACTCTCAGTTCTAGTCTACCTTTCATGGCTAGTGTAAACCTGCATGATTTGGAAAGGTTGGACACTAAATCCACTCTTCACAACCCATTATAGACTCTTATGCCTACCAAGCTCCCTTTAGACATCCCTACATTGAATCAAAGGTGGGAGAAGACCCCCAAAACCACATTATCCCATTCCACTTATGGTGTTCATCTAACATCATAGTGGATGAATTTATCTGATTGCAACTATTCTAGCGCACACTCACAAGTGTTGTGGAGAAATGGTAAATCGAAGTGCCTCATGCCACCTACCCATAATTTTCCTCGTTAGCCTCAATGTTTCTCTAGTACTTCCAGTTACCCATTCGTTATGATGAGGGTGTGGAAATTATATTATCCTATAGACAAAACACAACTACCCATATCATGAATCATATCGATCAATGGATTTGTCTCCCTAGCTTATTTGAAAATAGTTTAGAGGATATTATTTTCCTAGATTGGGTTCTTAAAACCTTACGCGCCCCCATCACCAAGGATGTTTCATCTAATATCACACAAACTAGGGAGGAATCCAGCTTGAAGGAACAATACCTTGATCTCATCTATGCCCAATCGGGTTACCTATGTACCATTATACTCGATGCTCCCTGTGATGGATCCTCACATCGAGATACGCTGGGGGAATCCCATGTTGCTGATGGAGTCATTGGTTCTATTACTCATAGTCCCCACTTTTACATGGCCTTTCCTTCAATTCCACCCCATTCCGGTAACACCCCTAGTGTTTCCCCACTAGGTTACACCCCTTATTTTTCACGGGTAACGACTTAGGCCGAAGCCACACCTTCATATCCATCTCCTACGCCAGTTCCTCATGTTCATAGAACAAATTGCTCAACACACTCATGTAATGGCTAGACGGTCATATTTGCATCCCCCCCCAATTTCTCATTCTTATTACCTTCCACCTGTGCAACCTACACCTACTTAGGATAAAATCTTGTATGCTTAGATCGAGATCTTCTTCAAAGAGGGATAAGAGACTGGATGTGCTCCTCAACTCTGTAGAACTTGAGAAACCTTGTTCTCTGATACAATGTAGAAATAATAGCTCCAATTCTATGAGAAATATATGCTAAGGAGAAGCATTGGAAATAGATCTTTCTACTAAGATAATTCTCACAAGCATACATAGGAAAAATAGAGAGAAGAAAAGAGACACAATCACATGAACAAAGAGATGAATATTGGAGTGTATCCTTCCATTGAATAATGATGAATAATAGTGCACATAAATAGTACATTGCTATACCTAAATCCTGTCACAATCATGTGATGAGACCCTTAAATTCCATGTTTTCCTTTAATCCCGACACTTGGAGTGGAAAATTGCTTTGTTTGTCAATTCTACTTGAAAAAATCTAGCACCACGCTTACCTTGTGGCTGAGGAGTAGTACCTTACTTAGCACCACCTGTATCCTGTTATAGAGAAGTAGTACCACCGCTTATGGTCTTTGGTCTTAAAGCAGTTCTCATCTAAACCACTCCGTCATAAGGGAACAAAAGCGATACCCTGGGTAAAATTGGAAAAATAGAAGTTTCTTGAGGCTTCTAGAACTTGAGCCTCATGTCCTCTGTTATCCCTATCATTATAGGTTAGTTTGAGCTCGAGATCCCCCATGGTAGGATCTTGGAGCCACCTCACCCACCATTCTCTCAACTATTCCTATCCATTGAGCCTTATAAATACAAGCTCATATCCATAGTTGAGGGGGAGAACCATAGAGGTATTGTTATGCTGTTGGATTGACTACCTATTCCAAACCATTGGAGAGCATAGAGAGTAAAGTTGGAGCTTATGGGGACAAAGTGTTTGTCTCATGGAGGGGCTTGTCGACACTAAGACAATTATTGTAAGCTTCTCCAGATATTCTTAATGCAAAGCTGATTTCCGTCCCACATTATTGTTGTTTTGATTTAACATGTATACGTTGCTAGATTTCTTAGTCACTAGCATGGATAAGTAGATTATTTTCTAGTAGTTTTGATGTGCTTGTATGTTTGATATGTTTGCAGGTACAAAGATTCATAATCAAAGTAGTATTCTAGGTGTCTATAGCATTCAGGGAAGGTCTTCATCCTTTGTCATTCACTCATTTGTTTTGGATCTAAACCATTCAAACTAGAGGAACAACTTTTGTCCGTAGAAGGTGCAATATTCCTAATAACAAATCTGGTGACTTTGCTGGGGAACAAAGCAAATTTTAGTTGATCTGATCTTCCTCAGTCCTTGAACACTTGTCTGAATCCAGGCTCCAGTTTCTAACTCTCTTTAGTCAAATATTCCATCTGACTTAGTGAATTTTGGTTTGAAACTTTCAGATCTATTCAAATCTAAACTATTTTGACCTTATATGCTCCTTTTTTACTATCAATTCATCAAGCTTTACCTTGATTTGATCAATTTTTAACTTGAATTCTCGTTCTCCTTTTGTTTTGGATTTATTCAGGGAACCACACATGTGTTGTTGGCAACAAGCAGTGCCATCGCCTAAACTCTGTTAGCCATACGTGGTGCCACTGCTTGAACGCCGTTAGCCAGAAGTGGTGCTCGTCTAGAACCACTCTATCAAGACCCCTCCAACGCGGTGCCAGGTAGGCCCTATTCCAAAATTTGTATTTTGATTTTTGTTTGTTTTTGGCTTACTTTTTTATGAAAATGAAGTGTATTTTTGAAAAAAAATGCTCCCTCACGGCCAGGAGGGGCCATGAATTGTGTATTATGTAGTCACTTTGATTGTTGTATTCTTTCTGCATTCAAAGAGAGTTTGTGTTTCTTGCATTAGATTCTACATTCTTTTCTTTTCTTGAAACCTCTTGCTCTTTTCTATAGATATTATTCATTGGGATTGGAAATATACATTTCATTTTCATGAGTAGGTTTCGGTTTGTTTTGGACTTGGAATATGTGAGTGATCCATGTTGTTTTGAGTCTTTCTTTGCTTGGGTGATTCTTGTTTCCTTTTGCATGCTGATTTTTTCAGTGCTTGGTAGGAAAGATTGGTTCTTCGTTTCCTTGTCTATTTCAAAGAGAAGTTTTAGTTTTCTCTCTCCTTTGCTTTATTCTCAAGCGTTGTTGAATGATTTTCTTCTTGTTTTGTGCATGATTGTTTGAAATTCTAGATCTTACTTTCATCAAGAAGAAATATATGTTTTCATCTTTACATGCATTAGAGTTAATTTTGTTTGGAAACATTATTGAAACCATCTTTCCATGAAGTTTTTATGTGTCTTTTTCAAGCATGAAAAGATAGGAAACGTTTTTGGTTTATTTATGTTTGATGTTATCTAGATCTCTTTTCTATTTTCCTTGAATACTGTTGGGGTGCATTGGTATTTCCCTTTTCGTTTGATAATATAGAATTTCATCTGCATTTGGTTGTGCATTTTTTGGAAGAAAAGTAAACCTATCTCCCTCTTTTAGGTAGAATTTCATTGAAGAGGAAAACTTGCATTATCATATAGATCAGTGTGCATCTTCTTTAATTTCAAGTTTTCACTCCATGGTTCCACCTAAACGCACAAGATAAAATTAATGGTACTACTAGGTTAAAAATTTTATCAATTTGAGTGATAAGTTAGAGACATGTTTGGGCATCGTTAAACGTAGGATCTATCATTAATTTGTCTGCACTACAACTCGAGACTTGTGTGGTTCTTCCACGTACCGTCGATATATCGAACGGCCTTTCACATACCCTTAAGGTATATCGAAAGTTACTTCATGTAATCGATTGTATATATGAAGGCCCCTTGTGAACGGTTGTGCATTAGACAACACTACTACCAATTTGATCTCCCATGTACCTTGCATATATCGAGAGACCCTTTAGGAATCCTTAGACCAACTGAGTTAACCTTTTAGCCATCTTGGCTTTACGGGAGAAGCTTGTAAAGTCTTGATAATCTTGTGAGATTCCTGACTCTTATGCACTCATTTCACATGTTTTCTTGTTGCTTTTAGTTTGAGTAGTACTTTCTTGTGCGTGGTATTTAGGAGGTTTTTAGAGAGTTTAGAGATGGCATCCCAATCTAGGAATACCACTCAAGAGGTCCCTTTCCAAGGTGTACCTTTTGTATTACCTCCAAGTGAAGGTATTGGTCCTCCCTTTATTGCCACTCTAAATCTTCCTGGATTAACTATAGGATTACCGGTCTGGTTGTTTAATCTGGTAATTCCTGTTACACATAATGTCTCAAATGTCACCTCTCCTCCAGGAGAGGATCGACCTCAACCTAATCCCTCTCCTTCTTCATCGAATTTTTCTTCATCCGTTTCTTCTTATTCACTTGACCAAAGCTCTATGGCTAGTAGTCATGTGGATAAGAATAAGAAGAAAGGGAAGGGTAAAAAGAAGAAGGATAAGAAAGAGAAAAAACAAAAACCATCTGCTCTTGATGGTGCTCGTTCTAAGAGAACACTTAGAAAACCCAAGTTCCATTGTAAGCTTTACAAGGGGGACCACCTTCTTAAGGAGTGTCCCGGTCTCTCCCGTGTACAAGATGAGTGGTCTAAAAGGTCCAAACCGTATGTGTCATCAACCTCTGATCATCATGTTGACGATACTCCGTCAACTAGTGACCCATTGATAAAAGTTTGTAAGGGTAAAGTCTTGTATCCTTGTTTGATATGCAAGGCTATGCATCGTACTTTTATTTGTCCAAGCATGGATGAAGCTTTGCGTTGGTTGGAAAATATTACTGATCATCAATAGATGATTCCAACAAGTGATAGTAAGTTATCCTTCGATTCCCCGCTGGTTGACCAACTGATCAATTCAGTTTCATCTATAATTGATCCCACTCTTCCTTCAAAGAGTGAAGTGGTCGAGTCAATGTCATTTCCACCTAATCCCACTCTTTCATCAGAGAGTGTTAAGACTGAAGTAGTTGCTTTGACCAAATCTTCGTCTTGTTCTTCTCTTCCAATAGAGAATGAACCAAAACCTGCTTAAGTTTTTATGCTTCGTTCTGATTGTTCTCGACAAGAGGAAATTTTGTCTGTTTCGACAGAACCCTCTCTTAGTAGTGAGGTTATCTCCTTTGACTGGAGTAACCTAACGGAGTCTCGTCTTCATTTGAGTGTTCCTTTCTAGATAGTTGTGAATGTTACTGCTAGGTGGATACTTTGCACTATTGTTGATGAAGGGGCTTTTGTTAGTATTCTATCCTCAACTGATTGGAAAGCTTTAGGTTCTCCTCAGATCGTACCAGCCATCGATCAGATATTGGCTTTTAATCAAAGACCTACTGCACCTTTAGGGACCCTTCCTTATTTGCCTATTACATTAGGAGGGAAAACTATCTGTGTTGATGTTATGGTGGTCCAAGGTCGTTTAGATTTTAATCTACTCCTTGGACATGATTATGTTTATGCCATGAAGGCTGTTGTGTCCACACTCTTTAGAGTTATGCATTTTCCCCATGATGGGAAGATTGTGACCATTGATCAGCTTTCTTTTGTTACACCTGACCATCGCATTACTCCTTGTAATTAGACTACAGTGAATATGTCGCATGTTCTTGTGGTTCCTTCCCCTTCTCCTAGTTAGCTTCTTCCCATCATAGGTAAAATGGGGGCATGGATCTAGTCTATGGACATCATAATGGAGCTAAGCTGCTAGCTTTTAGGTAATGGTGGCAACCTACCAACCTCTGGATATCATGTTGGGTAGGAGTAGGTTTAGAGAGCATAGTTTACTTTTGGTTTCAAGATCATTAAAAAATAAAACCACTCCTTAACCATAGTTTACCTTTTGGTTTCAAGCTTGCATGAAAATGAAACCATGTGTTGAGAAAAGTTCCCATTCTATGTCAAGCTTGTTAAAAAATGAAATAGATCTCCTCAAGCATAGTTTACCTTTTGGTTTCAATATTGCATACAAATGAAACCATTCTTGAGCAAATTTCCCATTCTATGTCAATCTTGTTAAAATATGAAACAGATCCTTATGAGCAAAGTTCTCCTTCTATGTCAAGCTCGTTAAAAAATGAAATGGATCTCCTCAAGAATAGTTTACCTTTTGGTTTCAAGCTTGCATAAAAATGAAACCATTCTTGAGCATAGTTCATTTTCTATTTCAAGCTCGTTAAAAATTGAAGTAGGTTTCCTTAAGCATAGTTTACCTTTTGGTCTCAAGCTTGCATAAAAATGAAACCATGTTCCAAGCATAGTTACCTTCCGTTTCAAGCTTGTGTAAAAATGAAACAAGTCCCCTTCCCTTGAGTTGAGTCTTCACTTTAGTGTTAGAACTTGAACCTTCTTTTCACCTACCCGATTCTTGTTCTTCCAACCCCCTTGGTGAATATTTTCACATTAGTAACTAGGTTTTTAGGTTGGGTATAGAAGAAGAATCATCAAATGAAACGAAGCTTGGGCACAACTTGGGGGCATGTCGAGCCGCTAGCAACCATGCTAGGGGTAAGCTTCGCTAGCAATCATGCTGGGGGCAAGCTTCCAACCTCTGTATATCATGTTAATGGGATTTTTCAAGCATATTCTATCCATTGGTTTTGAGCTTGCATAAAAATGAAACCAATCTTTGAGCATTCTTTCAACTGATCTTCGAGCTCGTTAAAAATAGTAATATGGTGTTGAGCTTACTTTTCATTTTTCATGCTTTGGTTAAAACATGAAAAGTGGTTTGAGCTTAGTTTATTACTTTTTCATGCTCTGGATTCAAACATGAAAAATGATAATGGAGTCTTCTTTAAACTCTTTTCAGGCTCCTTAAATATGAAAAGATTTTCAAGTGATCTTGTCTTCTTCACACTCGTTAAATAATTTGAAGAGTCATTCATCTTATGGTAGGTTATCACTTTTTTGGTTCAGGTGAACTATTTTATGAAAAAGGACCCTATGGAGTCTTCTTCCGTGGTCGTTTAGACTCTCTAAACATGAACGATACTGAGTTTACTTTCATTGGACTCGTTAAATCAAACATTGAGAGACCCTCTTTTGGGAATGAACCCCTCCTCTCTTAGGTTCGTAAAACATATGAGTTTGTACTTGTCTTCGGATGAACTATAACAAGTATTTGTTACCCTATTTGAACTTGTAAAACCGAAAAGAGGCACTCATCAATCATGATGGGGAAAATGGGAAGGGAATCATTTTGCAAATAAATGGCAGTAGTTTGTTGTTACCTTTGAACATGGCACTTGTTTGCTTATCATTTTAGTCAATTGGGTATTCAACTAATTTATGTGACGATCCACTTTCATGAGTCATGTCACTCCTTTGAGTCTTTCAAAAGAATGCATTGTCCACCATCTTACTATGTGTTTGTCTAGTTTATTCATGCTTCCAAGTCTTTTTTCATGCCGCCCAATGTTCAAAAGGAAGTTGAAGAAGTTTTACCTCTACAGTAAAAATAGTCTATGTGTCAGTACTTTTGAGTCAGTTTATGGTTACCTCATCCACATCATTCCAAAAATATGTTCCAAGTTTCATGTCATTGATGTGGGACTCATCATGTCTCTCCTTCGATGATACTATTTCCATCGACATCAGCTCATTATCTGAGAAATAGTCTTAGAAACAAGTTTAGTACCTTGATATCGGTATGCCTTAATGTCGGATTCTCTCGTTCTTGACACAGGTTCATATCATTGACCTTTGATCGATAGATTCTACTGGGTATTTGACATAAAAACATCTATTCACACTCAGTAGATTGTACTAGGGTACCTTTGGAATCATTGACATCAATGGTGATCTCCCTCGCACTTGTTAACGGTTCACATCATTGGCTGGTAATCAAGTGGTTCCTACCATGTTCGACTTCAGATCATTGTAATCACATGGATAGAATCGTACTTTGTGGAATATGAGACAAAGACCATGGGTATCTATTCAGCGCTCATTGATTTCCCCAAGTTGCAATGGAGATTTGTATATCTAGCATGGATCCACATTTGTATGGTTGTGGCTATGCTCAAATTTGTGTATGTATGACATAGATCGATGTTGTATGTCCTGTAGCTATGTCCAAGTTTGAGTCCTCTATCAAATGGATCTACATTGTATTCTAGTATCCATGCTTGTTTATTCCTCTCATGGATCTGCTTTGTATTGGTTTGCAGCCATGAGTTGGTTACATTTGTCTATGAGTCAAAAGTATTGATGTACTACAGATGCCTACTTGAAGACATTCTCTAACCGAGCTGACATTTTCACCTCGAAGTGACAACTTGTTCTCTCAAATATCTCACTTAGTGACAACTTGTTCTCTAAAATCTCTCGCTTATCGTATCCCTCTAAGCCTCATGCTTTGGGGGGAATTATGTTATATCTAAATCATGTCACCATCATGTGATGAGATCCTTAACCCCTATGTTTTCCCTTAATCCCAACACTTGGAGTGGAAACTTGCTATGTTTTTCAATTCTACTTGCAAAAACCTAGCACCGCGCTTAGCCTATGGCTGATGAGCGGTACCTTGGTCAGTACTGCCTGTATCATGTTATAGAGAAGTGGTACCACCACCTATGGTATTTTTTCTTAAAGTAGTTCTCATCTAAACCGCTCTATCATAAGGGAACAAAAGCGGTACCCTAGGTAAAATGGGAAAAAGAGAAGTTTCTCAAGGCTTCTATAACTTGAGCCTCGTGTCCTCCCTTATCCCTATCATTATGGGTTAGTTTGAGCTAGAGATCCCCCATGGTAGGATCTTGGATCCACTTCACCCACCATTCTCTCAACTATTCCTATCCATTGAGCCTTATAAATACAAGCTCATATCCCTAGTTGAGGGGGAGAATTATAGAGGTATTATGATGTTGGATTGACTGCCTATTCCAAATCATTGGAGAGCATAGAGAGAAAAGTTGGAGCTTATGGGGATGAAGTTTTTTTCTCATGGAGGGGCTTGTTAACACTAAGGAAATGGTTGTAATCTTCTCCATACATTCTTAATGCAAAGCTTATTTCCGTCCCACATTACTGTTGTTTTGATTTCACGTGTATACATTGCTAGATTCCCTAGTCACTAGCATGGATAAGTAGATGATTTTCTGGTAGCTTTTATGTGCTTGTATGTTTGATATGTTTGCAGGTACACAGATTCATAATCGAAGCAGTATTCCAGGTGCCTACAACATTCAAGGAAGGTCTTCATCCTTTGTCATTCACTCATTTGTTCTGGATCTGAACCATTCAGACCAGAGGAACAGTTTCTATCTGCAGAAGGTGGAATATTATTCCTGATATCATTTCATTCAATTGGTTTCAAGCTTGCATAAAAATGAAACCATGTTCCAAGCATAGTTACCTTACGTTTCAAGCTTGTGTAAAAATGAAACAGGTCCCCTTCCCTTGAGTCGAGTCTTCACTTTAGTGTTATAACTTGAACCTTCTTTTCACCTTCCCAATTCTCGTTCTTCCTACACCCTAGTGAACATTTTCACATTAGTAACCAGGCTTTTAGGTTGGGTATGGAAGAAGAATCATCAAATGAAATGAATCTTGGGGGCATGTCGAGATGCTAGCAACCATGCTAGGGGTAATATTCGCTAGCAATCATGCTGGGGGCAAGCTTCCAACCTTTGTATATCATGTTAATGGGATTTTTCAAGCATAGTTTACCAATTATTTTCGATCTTACATCAAAATGAAACCAATCTTCAAGCATTATTTCAACTAATATTCAAGCTCGTTAAAAACAGTAAGATGGTGTTGAGCTTACTTTTCATTTTTCGTGCTCTAGTTAAAACATGAAAAGTGGTTTGAGCTTAGTTTATTACTTTTTCATTCTCTGGATTCAAATATGAAAAAGGATAATGGAGTCTTCTTTAAAATCTTTTCGGGCTCCTTAAATACAAAAAGATTGTCGAGTGATCTTGTCTTCTTCACGCTCGTTAAATAATTTGAAGAGTCATTCATCTAAAGGTAGGTTATCACTTTTTTGGTTCAGGTGAACTATTTTATGAAAAAGGACCCTATGGAGTCTTCTTCCATGGTCATTTAGACTCTCTAAACATGAACAATACCGAGTTTACTTTCATTGGACTCGTTAAATCAAACATTGAGAGACCCTCTTTTGTGAACAAACCCCTCCTCTCTCAGGTTCGTAAAACATATGAGTTTGGACTTGTCTTCGGATGAGCTATAACGAGTGTTTGTTACCCTCTTTGAATTCATAAAACTGAAAAGAGGCACTCATCAATCATGATGGGGAAAATGGGAAGGGAATCATTTTGCAAATAAATTGTAGTAGTTTGTCATTACCTTTAAACGTGGCACTTGTCTACATATCATTTCAGTCAATTGGGTATTCAGCTGATTTTCATGACGATCCACTTTCATGAGTCATGTCACTCCTTTGAGTCTTTCAAAAGAATTCATTGTCCACCATCATATTGTGTGTTTTTCTAGTTTAGTCATGCTACCAAGTCTTTTGTTGTCCCACCCGATGTTCAAAGGGAAGTTGAAGAAGTTTTACCTCTGCAGTCAAAACAGTCTCTGTGTCAGTACTTTTGAGTCAGTTTATGGTTACCTCATCCACATCATTCCAGAATATTGTTTCAAGTTTCGTGTCATTGATGTGGGACTCATCATGTCCCTCCTTCGACGAGACTATTTCTATCGACATCAACTCATTATCTGAGAAATAGTCTTAGAAATAAGTTTAGTACCTTGAGATCTGTATGCCTTAATGACAGATTCTCTTGCTCTCGACATAGGTTCACATCATTGACCTTTGATCGATAAAGTATACTGGGTATTCAACATCAAAACATCTATTCACACTCAGTATATTGTACTAGGGTAACTTGGGAATCATTGACATCAATGGTGATCTCCCTCACACTTGTTAACGGTTCACATCATTGGCCAGTAATCAAGTGGTTTCTACCATGTTCAACTTCAGATCATTGTAATCACATGGATAGAATCGTACTTTGTGGAAGACGAGAAGAAGACCTTGGGTATTTGTTTAGCGCTCATTTCTTTCCCCAGGTTGCGATGGAGTTTTGTATATCTAGAATGGATCCACATTTGTATGGTCATGGCTATGCTCAAATTTGCATATGTATGACATAAATCTATGTTGTGTTAGGGCGCGCACCTCAACGGTCCTTAAGATGGGTAACTCCGCGGGTTTGACTGAAAATAGTCTTAGGGGTGTCGGGGGTTGAATCAAAGTCTTCTATTGTAATAAACCCGCAGCTTAAGACCAGGGTTAGGGTTTTGGGTGCCCATGGTATTGAATCCATGTTTTTGTAAACAGTGCGCTATAAATAGGCACTTGTGTAAATAAGAAAGGTTAGGTTTTATGATGTAAGAAAGATTACGGCGAAGTCAAGGCTGATTTTGTAAGGAAAGGTTAAGTCCCAGCTGTGTGCGTGGACGACCTCTGCAGCTGTGTGCGCAGAGGGTTTTTGTAATAAGATTGAGAAAAGATCTGCAGCTGTGTGCGCAGAGGCCTACTGCTGTGTGCGCGACTGTTAAGGATTGAAGGGATCTGTAGCTGAGTGCACAGATCAAACTGTGGTTTTGTAGCAAGTTGAATAAAACATAGTTTGTGGACGTAGCCCCTACACTGGGGGTGAACCACGTTATATTTGGTGTTGTGGTTTCTTGTGTTGTTTCTATTTTTGTTGTCTTTTATGCATTAATAACTGTTTACATTTGATAACTTAGATCACTACTAATAACAAGCTTCGCTGTGAATTCCCTGTAGTGGGTTAAGCAAGTCACGGTTGTTTATCTATCTATGAAGTTGTATAAAAGTGAATGACACAGCTGTGTAATTATTGATTAATAAGTTAGTAAAGGCTAAGGTACAGTAATATCCCTCTCTGCTTGCAGAAACCTGATTCTGCGGCACCCCATTGTTGTTTCGGGTGAGAATGCAACCTGTGCGCAGGTTGTTGCCGAAAGGGCCAACACAGTGGGTCTTTTGTTGGTGCGACATAAAAGGATTAAACCCGGGTCTGCCCTATTGCCCAACATGTTGTATGTCTGGTAGCTATGTCCAAGTTTGAGTCCTCTATCACATGGATCTACATTGTATTCTAGTAGCCATTCTTGTTTATTCCTCTCATGGATCTGCTTTGTATTGGTCCATAGCCATGAGTTGGTTACGTTTGTCTATGAGTCAAAAGTATTGATGTACTACAAATGCCTACTGGACGACATTCTCCGATTGAGCTGAAATTTTCACCTCGAAGTGACAACTTGTTCTCTCAAATCTCTCACTTATCGTATCCCTCTAAGTCTCATGCTTTGGGAGGCATTTGTTATACCTAAATCCTATCACCATCATGTGATGAGACCCTTAACTTCCATGTTTTCCCTTAATCCCAACACTTGGAGTGGAAACTTGCTCTGTTTGTCAATTCTACTTGAAAAAACCTAGCAACGCGCTTACCTTGTGGCTGAGGAGCGGTACCTTGCTCAGCACCACCTATATCCTATTATAGATAAGCGGTGCCACCACCTATGGTCTTTGGTCTTAAAGTGGTTCTCATGTAAACCGCTCTGTCATAAGGGAACAAAAGAGGTACACTGGGTAAAATGGGAAAACGAGAAGTTTCTCGAGGCTTCTAGAACTTGAACCTCATGTCCTCCCTTATCCCTATCATTATGGGTTAGTTTGAGCTCGAGATCCCCCATGGTAGGATCTTGGAGCCACCTCAACCACCATTCTCTCAACTGTTCCTATCCATTGAGCCTTATAAATATAAGCTCATATCCATAGTTGAGGGGGAGAACCATAGAGGTATTGTTATGCTGTTGGATTGACTACCTATTCCAAATCATTGGAGAGCATAGAGAGAAACGTTGGAGCTTATGGGGATGAAGTGTTTGTCTCATGGAGGGGATTTTCGACACTAAGGAAATAGTTGTAATATTCTCTATACATTCTTAATGCAAAGCTGATTTTCTTCCCACATTACTGTTGTTTTGATTTCACAGGTATACGTTGCTAAATTCCTTAGTCACTAGCATGGATAAGTAGATGATTTTTTGGTAGCTTTGATGTGCTTGTATGATTGATATGTTTGCAGGTACATAGATTCATAATTGAAGTAGTATTCCAGGTGCCTACAACATTTAGGGAAGGTATTCATCCTTTGTCGTTCAGCCATTTGTTCTGGATCTGAACCATTCATACCAGAGGACTAGCTTCTATCTGCAGAAGGTGCAATATTCCTGATAACATAAATCCATAATAGGTAAAATTGAGTTGTATTGGAGACAAATATTAAAGCTTAGAAATGTAGAATTACTAAATATAATAAACCCCCATAGGTGGTTGAATCACTTCCCAAATTAGTTAAGGACTTCATGAATTAGAAAATGTATGAGTGAGTTGTCAAGAGTTATGGAAAACATACTAATCCTGGGAAATAAAGAGAAAATCATGGAGGATTGGTTGGCAACAAAAGATACCAATTTCCTAGTTAACTAGCTTTACCTTATCCACGGAAAAGTTGGATAAAAGAATAATAAGTAAGAATTTGTTGGAAAAAATAGTTACTAAGTATGGGAGTCAATAAAGTGGTCAAGATCAACACATAATTAGAATTAAAGCATTCTTGGTGTATAAATGGAAAGTGTTGACTTTGTAGTGCAAGTGGTTTCCAACTATCTAGGTTGGTAGGTAGGAAATTAATCAAAATTAATTAATTATTTTATCTTAAGTTGTGAGTAGGTTTATAATATTCCCAAAATCAAGCGACTGTTGCAACCCAACCCTTGGTACCAAAAAACCCCGCACCCACTCCTGTAGGTCAACCCATTGATCCTGGTGTCCATCACCTTATGTGGCATCATCTGATGTCAACCTACAGACTCGACGAAACAATTATGGCTCCACCATAGAAAATTTTAATCCCTTCGCTAAATCTACCTCCACTGTTCTCTATATGTCTTTTCATTTTTCGAGAGCCCCCATGGACAAGATTTCCAAACTCCTGTGGTTCCCTTTTTGTCACATCGCAAACAACTCCACTTCCAAATCCCCACTCAACTAAAATATTGTTGATGACTTGGACCAGTCTCCCTTGGCCATGTCCATTCTAAAAGTCCTAAAAAATTGTCCTTCACAACGCAAAGTGTTGTTCTACATGTTAGGTGTCGTCAATCCCTCTGAATCTAGGTTGATCACCTTCAACCTAGATTAAGGAGAACCCCAGATGTCGTTATCAGTTTCCTTACAGGTTTTGGTCATGGTTAAGAATTTGGTCATTCATTGATACATCATCGATGAGGGGGAATCCACAGGTCTGTGTCATGTCAACCTTTGTTTGGAAAAAACTCAAACCCCCAAACCTTCAACCTTATTCCACCACTCTTTGTGCTTATGATGGTCATGTTGCTCAACCACATGGCATCCTCATGACTATCCCTTTTGAGTTAGATGGTAAAATAGTGTTGATTGACATTGGGGTTGTCAATGCCCAAATCACTTACAACCTCCCCCTAGGATGTAGTTATATGTATGCAATGCAAGTCATTTCCTCTACCATCTTTTGACTCTTGAGGTTCCCCCATGATGGGAATATCATGACCATCGACCAATTGACATATTATGATCCCATGGTCCCAGCCACTCTAGAACACATCCTCCCCACTATCGACACTACCATCGACAACGTGTCCATACCTTCCATGTGTACCATTGGCTCGGGCTTATTTTCCAATTGTTCTTTGACAAAAACCTTTTTTTCCTTACCACCTCTTCCTTCGTCGACTAATATATCAGATTTGGGCACTATCACATCTGATAACGTTCTAACATCCTCGCAACCTCAGTCGCAACCTCAACCGCATCCCTTGGGGAATTATTGGGGTTCTTTCCCTGTGCAGATGATTCCCTTCGTCTTTCCACCTTTAGGAATCATGAGAAAGCCCACCATGTCTACTCTCAACATTCCTTGCTTCACTTTGGGTATTCCCATGTGGTACCTAGATACACCTACCCCTCCCCGAACTCCATATGTCATGTTGACTCCCATCCAACCTATTAATACGATGTCACACCCACCTCCCGGTACCCAAATGACTGCTTCTGTCTCCACTCCTTCCCCCCCTCCTCCCATGAATACTAGGGTTAAGATACCCAAATTACCAATAGAACCATGTCCTTATCCTACATGTGCTTTATGCAATGTCCAAGGCCATGCGACATAGAATTGTCCCTATTTTCCTATCCTTTGCACCCACATGCGCACTGTAGTCGAGACTGAGGAAACTCCAATTTTCAATGTACCAACCATACCTGTGGTTAATAAAAAATTGCTCAAAAACAACCAACCATGTGCATTTTATGGCCTATATGGTCATTATTCACACCATTTCCCAAATTTTCCTGAGTACTGGTCGCTCCTTAGTGACCTTCACAAGAAATCCCGTGATTTTTAAATCACCATCCTTGAGGAGATCCACCCTCCATCCTCTTCCTCGAACAGCAATAATACCATTTATATGATCTCTACCTCAAGTTTTCCTTACCCCTCATCAACCACACAATATCCTCCTGATCTATCTTGGCACCACTTTCATGACGACAGAGAGATATCTAAAACTGCCATTGGTTTTACCCCATTTCACTTAGTCCATGGTGTGGAATCAGTTCTTTCCATTGAATTCTATATTTTGTCACTATGCCTTGTTGTCGAACTTCTACCCAATACTTCACAATTAGAACAATGCCTGCTTATTCATAAAAAAATTAATGACGACTGTTGTGCTGCTCTCTAAATGATTGAAGCGTATAAGACTCGGTCGAAGTGCCACTATGACTCCCATTTCCACCCACGCACCTTTAGCGAGGGGGGCCTAATCGTCATTTACGACCAAGACAATGATGATATTGGGAAAGGGAAGTTTGAATCCATTTGGTATGGCCCTTATGTCATCCATCTATGTCTCAGTAAGGGGGGCTATCTCCTCGCTGACTTTGACTATCACCTCTTGAAGAATCCTTGCAATGGGATCTACCTCAAGAGGTTCTATACCTGTAGTCGCTCACGATGCATACCCTTGTATCATATTTTTTATTTCTTGTTTTACATTGTTTTTACAATGAGTCGGTGACCCCCTCCAGTACTCGCTCCACATTTAGCTGTAGTGAGCCCATTGTAGCACTCCTCTGCCTCCTCTTCTCGTGAGTGGGTGGATCTAACCCCTCCACCCAGCCCCTGCACCACTGGTACCTTGTTGAAGGGTGTGATTCGACATCTGTAAATGCACACAATATGTCATTATTATCTATCACACACATGATCTAGATACCACTATGCTAGTAAACTATATATTATTGCAACCACAATACGTCATGTATACATACCGTTAGGTCCCCAGACCTGTCCAGGAGGTCAAGGGATCTTTAGATCTACTAGGTCATCCATCCCAACATATGGACCGTCCTCTATGAGGATAGGAAGTTTTCACCACTGTGAAAAAACATCCTGGGTGAAGAAGGGACCTATTAGACTGCATCCCTCCCTACTATTTTTGGGCCATTTTCCAGAGTCACCTAGATTTGTGTACCACCACATGAATCAATCCTTGTATGTATTGGCATGTTCACAAGCCATATTCTCCATCCATACTACAAACTTGGCCTTATGTTACCTCCATCCACTATCCCGTAAGGAGATCCCACTAGTGTTCCTCGTTTATTCATATTACCCATGTTCACAACATCGCTCCTTTTGGTACATCGAGCACTTCCTCCTTGCTTGACTAACCATTGCAAAGTTTTCGTTAAGCTCTTTTATGACTCCTAAAATAATTAAAAGATTTTCGAGCACGCTTGCTTCCTTTCACGCTCGTTAAAGTATTTGAAAATGAGTCTACGTGGCCTTGTTTATCTCCTTTTTCAGACTATGTAGACTATTTAAAGAAAAGGACCACCCTGGCACCTTCCAGCTAGGGATGTTTCCTTTTGTATCATTTTATTCTATGTCAGACATTGGGACCATAACTTATGAAAAATATCATAAGGGTTTTATTTAATCTCTTTTCCATCCCTCTCATAAAGAAAATATTACTGACCAATATTGGTTTTGTTCATGCTCGTAAAAGCATATGAATGAACATCCAGCTAGTATAGGTTTAACCTTTTTCAACCTGGTTGGACTACTAACATAAAATAAGTCTCTCTACCCCTTTATACTGGGAGAGCTCTCCTTTGTACACTTTTATCCTTTTTCAAGCTTAGGAGACTACTGTATGAAAAATAGACCCACTGGAGTCTTATTCATGTTTTTAGACTCTCTAAACATGAAAACACCATCAAGAATTTACCATCTCGGGCTCAACAAAAATCCACAAGATAGTATCATATTGAGAATACATATATCCCTTCTTCGTGCTCCTCAAAGTATGAAGAAGGACCAAAACAATGTCTCTAGGAACCCACACATATTATATATGGTCTCACATTATGGTAGCTTCTCCCCATTGGGTCTCCTTTGTTCAAAGTACTCTACGATGTGTCTCCCTTGGATCCCCTGGATATCATTAACCTAGTTACTTCCCTAAGTATCCCCAGTGCAGTGATATCCCTTGTTTCAGAGCTATGATCCCTTCCCCAGGAGTTAATATCATTTGTTGCCAGGTCATCCTTTCCATCATACTCTGAACAGAGGAATTTTGAGTACCTCGTACTCCCCTACCTCTGTTCCCCATTCAATGTGTCAGTCCCCTCACTGTTACACATCTTTGGTTGTACCCCTCATGCTTATATCAAGGGAACCTCATTTCCTTGCTAGTTACAGGTCTCCCTCCGTCGACGTCAACACATTTATTCTAGAGGATAGACCTAGAGGTCCCTGTATCATGGTTTCATCCACATAATTGATGATTTCCTTGGACCACTTGAAAGGATACCTTAGTTCCTTTCGTGTTGGTTGTGTCTCACGTGCTTGACTTCAGCTACACTAGTGCACCATTGAGATCCGTACAGGGTATTGGTTCCTTCATTATTTGGTCAAAGACCCAGGTTTTCACCTGACTCTAGCACATTGGTGAGTCTATTATGTGACCCATATAGTTTCATGTCCCTTGTGATTTTTGGGCTGCATTGGTGATAGTGTTTGGAAGCCCCTCAGTGTCATGCTTCCGTGTATCTACAATACTTGGTGTTTTTTATTTTACCTTAGAGATTCTGAATCTTAGTCATTGAATCCATCAATTATGTACACCTTCATATTCAATAGAGAATCAGTTGTTGTGATATTGCATTCTATGAGAATTCCATTGTTCCTATGTACTAGTTATGCAGATCATCATTTATATTCCACCTCCCATCGAGGCCACCATTATGTATCACCAGTTGTATGTATGTATTGATCGTCTCCCATTGTTTGAGCCTTGCTCCCCATTTTTACATTGAGACATTGCTATGAGCATGGGTATGCTCGCCTCGTCCATATACATGTCTAAGATTATACGTACCTCAACATTTTTTAGAAGAAATAAAAACCAAAAGCCATTTCAGTTTGAATGAGGAGACTCCACTCATCCACGATCCTCTCCAGTCTCTCCATTGTCTCCATCATTCTCCCTTGACCCTATGATTCCTATCTAACATACGATGCACTCCTTGCCTCACACATCAGGGGGAAATCTATTAATAACAAAAATTGTTCACCTAGATCTCTAAGGTACAAACCATAACTATACATCATATTCACATGATTATTTCCTCCATTTTGACCTTCACAACTAAAATTCCACCAAATATGGTCCAAAACATTATTAGTCATTCCCCATAAATGAAGGGAAGTTGAGCATTTATTTTGATTTATCCCCACTCTCTCCAAAAAGGACCAAAAAACCCTAAAAATGAGAATGGGTCAAAACCATATAAATACCATGGGTCAAAAAACCTTGGAGCATCCTATAAATACATTGTGAAGGTCTCCCCAAAAACACTTTTAGTCACTTTTTGTCACACTTTTCAACTTTTGTCATCCATTCATTCACTCTTGAGACTTTCACCATTATCGTCACACTTTTCCATGCTGTATGTTGAGCTTTCTCCATACCCCTTTGGATCCATTCCCCCTGTCTGAAAACCACTAGGGGATTAGACCGAAGATCCAAACTGTGGATCCTTGGGAGAATTTCCTTAGATGACTGTAGTGGCCCACTTCAAAATTAATGTATGAATATTTTTGTTTCTTTTGTTAGTTAAATAATAAAATAAAAAATCATAAAAAATATTTATTTTCTTTCTTATTGTTTGTTATTGTTGTAACTTGAGGTTGAAAGATAATTCGCACCATTGAACTCTACCCTATGATCCAGTTGATCTAGGGTAGTTTATTTTTCACATAGCAGGGGATAAACCCCCACTACAATAATGGTTTCATGCATGCTTAACTTATTAACCCTTAGAACATTGATACATATTCAATCATGTGCCCCCCATTGACCTGGTGCCAAGATGGAACTCCATGATTATCTCCCACTAGAAGATATGTTCCCTCACTGACTTGGTGCCAAGTTGGCACTCCATAATTATCTCCCACAAGAAGATATGTTCCTTCCATTAATTAACTAACTCTAACTAAGTATATTGAATTGAACTGGATGGTACTGAACATAACTAGTGTTTCTCCATCAGTGTCATCTTCAAAAACCACTTGCATAAATTAAGGAGTTGATTCCTTAATTAAATGAATTTTTTTTTATCACAACTGAGAATCAACTGATGTCTTATTAATTCGAGTTCACTTGGAGGCATGCATAGGCAATTTGAATTCTCTCTCTCTATCTATGTGCTTTAATTATCTTTGCATGGTCCATATGTGTTTTCATAAATTCTATATCATATCATACTCATAAGATTGTTTCTAAACCTATGATCATATGCATTACTCCAAGTCATATAGTCACACACTAAAGTAAATCACTCTAGGGTAGATAATTCATAAAGGAGATTTATAGCACTTGTTGACCATGACTAGCCATACATCACATAGTATATCATCGAGACTGAATACAACATAAGTCATGTGAACTTAATACACCATAATTTATGGACTTGACACGACAAGTCTCAGACCTTACCATAAGATCATGATCTTAACCATAATATCCTAGTACAAGCATCTCTCCCGAATATGACAATGTCATGTGAACTTAATACAATATAAATTCCAGATTTGATACAACAAAAGTCTCAAAACTTAATAAAACATAAGTTCATGGAGAAGATATGAAACTAATTAAAACATAGATTTTAGACTTGATTACAACACAAGTCTCATCTAAATGACTACAGAAATTGTACTCCCAACATCTTGTGTGTTAAAGGAACCAAATTAATGAAGTAAGGAATCTAGATGATGGTGTCTTGTAGAATTTTGGAGGTATTGAAATTTTTGAAACGGTTTTCATCACACATACACATAGTACGTTAAATTATCCAACCTTCAAAGGGTTTTCCTTATGAAATATATTAGATATGAGATATTTATAACAACAAAAATCTCCATGCATCCATCTCAAGAAAAAGAGGGAAAAATTTGGTAGACTCGAGTGATCATTTGCAACCTCCTTGATGATCAAAGGGAATGTGCTCAATAAAATCTCATCCAATAGTAAATTTATCTAAGGATTAATTTCATGACTAGATCTATCACACTTAGTAAATATTTCTAAGGATTAATTTCATGGCTAGATCTATCACACTTACATAGAAATTAGTGAATTACCATGATATTATAGATAGTGAATAAATGAACTCTGGTAAGAAAAAATGGGCCTCCTAGACCTCTAAAATGATCATCTATTTTGAGGCACCTTGTATGCAAAATGCAATACTATTGTAAAGATGTTTTGTAGAATTTAGATCCTTCTAGGTGTTGCTTTTAGTTCTTAAAGAGTTTGTGGAGGAAGGTGCCTCATTTACCACATTGATGTACTTTTCCCTAAACAGTATTGTTGGGGATGATTTCAATTTCAATGACAAGGATAACTAAGTCTAGTGTCACAAAATAACTCTATATTCTATGTTAAAATTTAACATGGTATAAGAGTTGAGCACATGGTGAGCACATTTTTTAGCAGGTTATTGTTTCTTATGTGGATCTTGGTACAAATCTGAACTTTGCAGATGGAATATTTATACATCAAAATTCACTTTCCCTTAGTGATATTTTATGCATGCGTTGAAAGATATAGGCCCTGATATAGCCTGAATACAATATGTTGCCACTTATAACCCTTGTGGAAGCTAACAATGGTCTTCTTGATCCTATTGTCAGCCCTGTTAGGATTTATTGTACCTATGGTGCCTAGTTCGTGACCCTCTCTTTCTGTTGTAGCATGCCTACAGTATTAATTAGAGCCAGAATGTGACTACTTGGAGGGTGTGGAACCCTAAGGAAGTATGTCATGAGTTGCATAGATATGCTATAACCCTGATCAAGGTTAGTCGTGACCTTCCCTGGTTGTATGGAGCCCAAAACACTTGTAACAATGTTCATGTTAGGACTCAAGGGATAGAAAAATGTTCACCCAACCTTAAGATTTCCTTAAATGGTCTGCAAGAGTTCTATGAAAGGACTTATCTTCTCATCGAAGACTTCTCCAATTCTATGAAGAAATAGAACCCAAAAAGTAATATTTTGGCAAACAAGAAGAAGATCAAAATTGTGTGTTTTTTTATGAGAGATAACTTCTTCATATATAATTTCCATTGAGGGTTCATTGGTCAACAAAGTAATAAAGCTGGTATATAAATCCATCATCAAATATCTCTAAGAGGAGAATGTATTCCATATGGGTTGAAGAAAGAAATTGTCAAAAGATTTGGTGTCAAGTTAACTAGATTTAAAATATTTATTCCTTGATTCATGATGTCATGTTTTGCATAATCATGGAAACTAAAGCTTAGAATGTCATCTATGAAACTGCAACAGATATTAAGAGTATTCACAATCATATGCTAGAAGAAATATATGAAACTAAAAAGATTTGTCCTTATGAGATTGAAGACTTGTACAGACTTGAAGAATTTTTTAGATCATGCCTAGTTGAACAATGTAACTGAGTCATGCGTCATAATGAGGAATTCCCTCATATTTTTGCTTGTGCAATCAAGTTGGGGAATTCCAATCATGGTTAATTCACATCTTTGTCACTTATATGGCCTCACTTATAAGGATCTGCTTGCAGATGGCGACTGTTGTAGTCGGGATTTCTCCCCTACTATGTGAAAAATCACCTACCCTAGATCAGTCGGATCATAGAGTAGAGTTCATGGTGTGAGGGATTTATCAACCTTGACTTGCAATAATAAGAAGTAAAAACCACGATAATATCTAATATAACTAATGAAAAAATAAAAAGACACCTTTGAAATGGTCCATTGCAACCATTTGAGGAAGTGGTCTGTAGGCTTCACACAATCCTGGTCTCCATGTGTTCCCTAACAAAGGGTTGTCACCGAGAAAGCGATTAAGGGTTGCACAGAGAGAAGTTGATGTGCAACGTGGTATAGTGTGGGTAAGGGATGTGATGAAAAATGTTCCAGAAAATGAATGACAAAAAGTGAAAAAGTTCAGCAATGTGATGAAAAAGAGTTTTTGGGGAGACCTTTGCAATGTATTTATAGGATGATCCAAGTTTTTTTGACACATGGTATTTTATTGTGCATGTTATTTGTCCATGTTTTTTGACCCATTCTCATTTTATATTTTTTCATCCTTTTTTGGGAGAGTGGGGTTATGTCACAATAAATGCTCAACTTCCTTGTATTTATGGGGTTAAGAATAATAATTTTTTGGACCATTTTTGGTGGAATTTTAGTTGTGAAGGTAAAAATGGAGGAATTAATGGTGGGATAATGATGTATAATTATATTTTGGACCATAGACAGCTAGGTGAACAATTTTTGGTGTTAGCATATTTCCCCCTGATGTGTGAGGGAAAGATCTCATCATATGGTTGATAGACATCATAGGATCAAGAGAAATGGAGAACAATGGAGAAACCAGAGGGAACCATGGAGAAGTCGGAGTTTCCTCATTCAAACTACAGTGGATTTTGGTTTGTATTACTTCTCAAAATGGATGAGGTACATATAATCTCAGACATATATATTGACAAGGCAAGAATACCTATGCTCGTATCATGTATCAATATACAAATGGAGATCAAGGCTCAAATAATGGGAGTCGATCAATGCATACAACTGTAGGTACATAATGGTGGCCTCAATGGGAGGTTGAATACACATAGTGATATAAAGAACTAGTACATAGGAACAATGGGATTCTCATGGAATGCAATATCACAACAATTTATGCTCTATTGAATCTGGAGGTGTACACAACTGGATGGACCCAATGAATGAGAGTCAGAATCTCTGAGGTATAATAAAAAACATCAAGTACTATAGATACGCATAAGCATGAAACCGAGGAGATTATAAAAACTCTCGCCAATGTAGCCTAGAAATCACAAGGGACATTAAACTCTACGGGTCCCAAAATATACTCACCAATGTGGTAGAGTTAGGTGGAAACTGGGGTCTTCAACCAAATAAGGAAGGAACCAATACCCTGTATGAATCTCAACGGTGGGATGATGGAGTTGAAGTCGAGCACGTGAGACACAACCAACCCGAAAGGAACTAAGGAATCCTTTCAAGTGGTCCAAGGAACTCATGAATGAGGTGGATGAAACCAAGATACAGGGACCTTTAGGTTTATCTGTTGGAATATATGTGTTAACATCAATAGAGGGAGACCTGCAATTACTAAGGAAATGAGGTTTCCTTAATAGAAGTGTGAGGGGGACAACTAGTGATATGGAACAATACAAGGACAAATAAACTGAGTGGGGAACATGGGAAGGGGAGCACATGGGATTCAAACTTCCTTTGTTCAAAGTATGATGGAAGGGATGACCTAGCAGCAGATGATATCGACTCATGGGGAGGGAATCATAGCTAGGGAGTAGGGGAGATGACTGCAATGGAGAGATACTTGGGGAAGTGTTACCACCTAAGTTTTACTTAGTGGTTTTTTATCGAGTGAGCCTGGTGAACCAAACAAGGATAACTTATTCGGACTTCAGAAGACCTTTAGTCTTGCTTTTGGGAAACTTTGTTGTACTATATCACATGTTCAAACCCCGTTGGGGAAGTTGTAATAAATGTTCTAGCATGATAGTGTCTATAAAAGACTCGGTCTCTTAGACTTTATTTGTCAATACAATCAGCCCAGGGTGTTTTTTCCCTTGGTTATTGATGTTTGTTAAATAAACAACTGATAATTTCTGAGTTTTTCACTCAATACCTCCAAAGTTGGGGTGGTCGGCTTGGCATTTAGGCCTATTGAGGTTATTAGAGTCTATGTGTTAATAACATGCTAGGCATTATGGTTGATTCATATGAACATTTCTAAGTCCCCCTAGGTTTTTTAAAAATTTTCAGTGTTTTTTATTAAAATTTAATTTTTCCAAAACCTAGGCTATTTTTTAATAGTTTAATTGGAAAAATTGGTTTTGTAATAAAAGTGGGCTCAGAAGTCAGATTCAGTCATGTAGGTTCTCATTTTCATGCTAAGAGCACCCTGTAAACCCATAGACCCATTATTTCCTAGTTTTGAGTGATTTTCCATCACTCATGTCAAAAAGCCCCAAAAAATCAATTATTGATTATTTTAATTAATAAATTGATGAATAATGGAGCAAATCCAAAATCATAGAGCAATGGATTCTCAATTGATTTGATTGAAATTAGTCTCATCGACACCAGATTGAATGGATCTGACAAATCCTTGACTGAAGGAGGTGATCTGGGTGGATCCAGAGTTGAAATTTAGCTTCCTTTATGGGGAATTACGCCCTCTCTCTCTCCTCCACATGTGTGGGATATTCTGGGAGCTTTGTGGTTGATGATTCACTCAGCAGGTTCATGTGTCAGCTCAATCAACCCCCTGATTGATAAGTAGACTCAGTGGAAGCTCAGTTCAGCTTCAGATCATGCATTGATGGACTCTCCTTCAACTGCAGTGGTCTATCTCCTTGGGATTTGTGCCCCCTGGGATGGATCTCCTATTTTTTGTATAAATAAAGCTCAGACCACCTCTTCCAAGCTAGTTAGAACTGGAATTGAGGTGTTGTTGCTATTGTATTGTTGTTATTGTTCATTTGAAATAAAGAGAAGCTTTGGAGGCAAGACGGTGTCATGTCATTGTATGTGTGGATGAGCATTGCCATGTTTTACTGAGGTAACATGTATATATGTTCATAATTTGCTGATTGTTTGTGGATTCATTGGTAAGATTGATAATAAGATTATTATAATCTTGATAGAAAAGGAGCTTTTCAATAAGTTTATTGGCCATATATTTCCTTTTATGCATTTTTAGAGATCTAGATTCAACGTGTTTTATAAGTTTATATGCATGTTATTCTGAATCTGTGTGTATGTATTAATCAGATCTCACAAGTATTTTGGCAAGTCTTTGATTTCACTTGCAGGTTCTTAGCTTGGAGAGGATGCTGATCTAGTTTTTTTCTTCACTCTCTCCAAAACCATTCAAAGGCATAGTCCCTTGACATTCCACCTGAAAGTTCCACGGTTGATCTTCAAGGCTACCAGTACTCTTCCTCTCTCTTCCTCCTTATAAAATTCAATTTTCTTACCTGGCTACAGTGTTCAAAAGCTTTGTTATAATTTAGATCTATCATTTTAAAGTAAAAATTACATAGATATACTATTTCAAAGCTCATAGTCTATATATCATTTCTAAAAAATACCATTAAGCATTCTAGATCTAGCTTAGGGAAATCGTCTGTTTTGCATGCCAAGTTAAAGAGAATCCGTAGGTTGCATGCTCTAGATTTCATTTGCTGTTTTAAAAAGATTAAATCCAGAAATCAGTGAATATTTAATTGGATTCACAAACATCAATCGAAGATCCCAAGGAAAGCTTGCTTTCCTTGGTTCCTTTTTCACCTGTTTAGCTAGTTTTAACTTAGTCTTTTTTGAGTTAAGGTAGGCTGACCCAAAGGTACTCTTAAAGTGATTTTGGGAATATTTTATTCTAACATGATTTCTTGTTTTTAGCAAGTGTAACAGAAAATAAGAGAATATTTTGTTCAAAAGTGGCCTCGGGAGCGTTCAAATCCCCTTAGGGATCTCCCCTTTGACTGAAATCTTAAAATTTTGGAAAGTTGTAAGATCTTGGTTTCATCCCGTAAAAGGAACAAGAGGTTTCTGATATTTCAGTTTGCTGATATTGTAACCAATAATAATAAAGGAAATATTTTTTGAGTAGGCTCTTTCGATCCCACTCCCCATCCCCCCAGGGGGGATTCGCGTCCATTTCACTTTTTTGCATTTTTCTCTTTTTTCTGTTCTAGTTTAGTACTGACATGCAGGATTGTATACTTTGATAATATTTTGAATTATTCCATATTTTCAATTTAAAAGTAATCATACTACTTACCCCATGACTTCCCGATTGACCCGCAAGGGGAAAGAGTTGCGTGGTAGGACTAATTAGAAAAATGGTGTTGTGTATATTTGATTCCTTTTTTATTTATTGTTTGATAATCATAATAAAATCAATCCCTCCTTGATTCCCTGATTGAGTTCCACTTGGACTGAAAGAGGTTCCTGGAGGGTTTTTTTTTTAATAAGAGCACCTCTTCTAAAATTTACTAAAAATAACAAAGACTCCAGTGTGTATGCTATGTACTTGGCTGCGGTTCATTCGATCAGTCAAGCTGAATCAAAAGCACTTGAGTGACTAGATTAATTATTCCTCACCTCCCAAATTGACAAACCATCAAGCAAAAATCCAACGCCTCGAATGAACTGTAAGTGGTGGCAAAATACCCAAAGGAGTGGGAACAACTGGAAAGTGACCTCGAGGCGCCGATCTCTGTCACACCCTGTCGGGTGCATTATGAACAATGTTATCCGAGACTCCGTTCCATCCCACAAACACTTTGCGGGTAGTTGTGAATGTTCACTTTTGGACATACTCCAAGTACCCCTCGGTATATCTGGAGTCCCCTTTTCGCCTAATTTAATTCATTCACATTACACACTAATTTAAAATCTACCAAGAGACATTTGCAAAACATTCATTCAAGCAGATGCAAGCACATTATTTTCTCTGTTGACTCCATTTAAGGAACTGGTGATTTATTTGATCATTTCTTTCAATTATATATCTATATTAAGTGTCATTACTGTGCTTATATGCTTTAAATATTGCATCTTGTTATCTTTTGCTTTCATTGGTTAAATTCAAAACTCCTAAACAACTTAATCATTATAACACCATCACACTAAGTAATTAGCCTTAGTAATTCAATAGGGTCTACCCCCCTTGGATTCGTTAGGAGTTATCCTGAACGGAGGAGTCAAGAACAAGGTGACAGCCTTAACTCAAGACTCTCCCCCAAGGACACATTGAGTGGCTTGAAGATTTATACCATGTAAACTAGGTGTGTGAAAGGCGGAAATAGGAAGTAATTGGACAAGTGATATCTAGGGGATCCAAGGGAGACTTGTTGCAGAGTAATCTAAACGAAGGCGACTTAATGGGGAGGAATATTCCATAATTGGAGACTATATGAGATATATGTGGGCACCTATAGGAATCGTTTGGGCCTTCTTCATAGTTTAAGGAGCTCGAAGAAGGGATAAAAGTATGCTCAATATGATGCTATCTTGTGGATTTTTTTCTATCCCAAGACGGTAAATTGATTGATGGTGTTTTCATGTTTAGAGAGTTTGAAAATAAGAAGAAGACTCCATTGGGGTCTCTTTTTCATACAATATACTCCTAAGTCTAAAAAAAGATAAAAGTATACAAAGGAGAGCTCTCCCAGCTGAAAGGTGTAGAGAGACTTATTTTTCATAGGTATTCCAACCAGGATGAAAAATGTTAAACCTATACTGATTGGACGGTCGTTCAAATACTTTTACGAGCATAAATGAAACCAAGTTTTCTTAGAAATATTTTCTTTGTGAGAGGGCAAGAAAAGAGATTAAATACAACCCATAAGTGAGCTTTTTCATAAGTTACAATCCCAATGTCCAACAAAGCATAAAAGGATACAAAGGGAAATGTTCCTAGCTTGAAGGTGCTAGCGTAGTCCTTTTCTTTAAATAGTCTATGTACTCCAAAAAAAGGATAAATGAAACCACATGGACACCCCTTCAAATACTTTAATGAGCATGAAAGGAAGAAAGTGAGCTCGAAAATATTTTAATTCTTTCAGGAGTCAGAAAAGAGCTTAACAAAAAATCCATAATTATCAGCCAAGTAAGGTGGAAGTGTTCAATGTACCAAAAGGGATGATGTTGAGAACATGGTTGATATGGATAAAAATTAGCAGTGGAAAATTGGTGGGTCCTCCTTGTAGGAAAGTTAATGGCGTTAAAATAAGGCCAAGTTTGCAGCATGGATGGAGCAAATGGCTCGTGAGCATGCCAATACATACAGAGTTTGATTTTCATGGTGGCACACAAATCAAGGTAACTCTAGGAAATGGACCAGAAAAAGTAGGGAGGGAGGAAGTCTAGTAGGTCGTTTCTACACCTAGGAGATTTTTTCACAATGATGATGACTTCCTATCCTAATAGAGGACTATCCATACATGGGAATGGACTATCAGGGAGATCCAAAGCTACTTAGACCTCTAGGACGTGGTCTGGGTACCTGATGGTATGTATACATGACTCTTTGTAGTTTCAGTCATATATAGTTTATTAGCATAGTGGTAGCTAGATCATACAGGTTGTAGATATTGATGACATACTGTGTGCATGTGCAGATGTGGGACCATACCCTCAAGTAGGATACCAACAACGCAGTGGCAAGGTGGATGGGTTAGATCCACCCACTCACGGGTAGAGGAAGCAATATAGTGCTACATTGGACTCACTATGGTTGGACTTGCACCGGATATTGGAGAGGGTCACTGACAATGAGTGAAGCACCTAAAAGATGATATTATCATCGCATCTTACAGAGCTCCTCCCAAGTGGGTCTCTTTGATGAGCAGGACTGTGTTTGTTGTTGAGTATGTCAGATCAACGACATAGGGTGACATTTCGATGAAGGAGGAGAGCTCAGAGGAGGAGGAGGACACTAAGGAGGAAACAAAGTGAGAGGAGGATGATTCATACTAGTAGCTTGTGATGCTTCCCCCAATTCATTTGAACATGGGTATTTTTTTCTGATATGTATGACGAGAAAGTCTGTGGTGCTTCTCTCTTTATATGGGACATGATAATATGATATGATCGCACGTGGATGCATATTTTTGTATTTTTATGGGTTTTTATGAGTCTCTTATTTATGATTATGACTATTCCTATATCATGTATATGACATATGTAAGCATGAATATATGATGATGCATGATGTAGTGAAGGGATATGGTCAGGAGACCAACGGCGCTATCATACACATCTTGATTGTTGGTAGCAATACCAACACACATTCTGTCGATATGGATAAACTTATTGGATGTCACGTCCCCATGCCTCCTACCGGCGAAGAGGACATGACTACAAGCTTCAAAACACGGGCTAAGAGCCCCATGAACATGTACATGCATAAAAATTGCTGAAACAGAATGCTTAAACGAGACTTTGAACTAGAATATGCACACACAAATATTTATAATGCACACATGCAACCATTCAACATTCATAGCTACAATTATATGTCTTGCACAGCGAAATTAACGTGCATTTCTTCAAGAATTCATTTAACATGTTCGTCATTTTCATTAATAGAAAATATAGTTGAAGAAGTAAAATGCACAAGATCACTTATCTTATGCAGAGCTCGATCTGCAACCAGCTACGTTGTTGCAACGTTCCACTCAACCATAGGCCAGCGTACTCCTTAATCTCTCAGCAGCACTGCCACCCCTGAGCTGGGCATGATTCTCCAAGGAATAAGGGAACAAGCAGGCTTACACATAGCCAAGGGTTTACAAAACACAGCCAAGCCAACACAGTTGGGTTTATCAGGCTCAAGGAGTTGGGGAAAGGCTAAATGCTAAGCTGGTGAGCTCATTATAGAGCCAAGAACACCTACAACAGAACTAGCCTGACCTCTAAGACACCCAAACACACCCAACACAAGGAACCAGTCCCTTCTCTGCTACACAGTCCCTCAGGCCCTGCATTCCCTTCCAGT
>LPNX011081611.1:4671-23925 GCA_001517045.1 Pseudotsuga menziesii
CGGATTTCTGAAGCATTGATATGATAAGCATTCTACATATAACCCCCATATCTATATGGCAGTAACTATGTGACAGTAACCTGGCCTCACTTTCTGGTGGACCAGATTTTCCTTTGACAACATCACAAAGATATTGCAATCCTATTATGACTATTAAATTGGCTCTTAAGTAGAAAGAATAAGCATGCTACTCACTCTAGATATGGAAGAGATTCTACAGGCTTCACACCAAGCATAATACAACTTTGTCAGTTCATCTCCTTCTTTGTCCTTCACACTGTGCATAAAAGAGCGGATATGGAGATGAGTACGATTTAGCAACTATCACTATGGGATGGAGGTAAATAAGCACCTTCTTTCCTTCCTGTTTTTTTTCTCCAATAATTGCATTTCTGATTAAAGAAAAAAATTAGTAACAATGATAGTTAACACAGTAACATGTACCTTCAACAAAAAAATTACTTGGTGATCTAGTATCATTGTATTTGCTTCACAAGCTTTGTGGTTTTGTGGCAGTGGAGACTCTTCCCACTGATGAGGGATCTCAACCCCATGAAGCCACTAATAAAAGCTCTGTGGTAGTGTAGACTCTTCGGACAATAAGGGATCCCAATCCCTTGATTTAAAAAAAACAGTTGGTAATTGACTTGATAAGTAGCAAAGGCTATGGATGGACCAAATCACTGGTAGAACATGTATTCTATAGATGTGAAGGAGATGCAGAGGGGCAACAATGAGAAGGCGGTGCAAACCATCGTGGTTATGGTGTGGCGGTGATGAGAATATGGTGTGGCAATCTTGACGAAGGCGGTGGGGGCATATGCGGTGGTGGAAGAGGCTATGGTGGTTGCATTAAATGCATTCAATACATGTTATTTCCTTCCTCTAAACCAAGGAGAAAACTTGGGAAAAGTATGAAACACTTAAGAAAACTTGCATGGAAAACTCAATTACCCGGCAATAACACTTCAAGTTGACAACCAATAGAATCATGTATAAATTAATTGTAAAAATTTTAAAAAATTAAAAGAAATCAACCACAATGTTAAACCATGAATAAAGGTTAAAAATTTATGGTCAAAGGGGAAAGTAATACGAAGTCAACATATATCGAATACAATTGTACCTGTCGAACGAGGAGGTATATAAGTTCAATAGATTTTGAATAGTTAATTATAAAGTACAACTTTATATTTTTTTCTTTTACGATAACTATAAATGTGATTGCAGGGAAAACATGAATATTTAATTATTACTTAGGAGCCGATTTTATAAAACATCGAAAGTGCTAGTCAACCATAGCCTAACCCTACTGCACCAGGTACCATGAATAAGGTTATTAGAAAATTGTTTTTTTTGTTTAACTATAATATGAATAAGGTGAATAATAAATGGTTTGCTTTAATTATAGAAAACATGGATCTTACTTGTACACCTACATGGATACATATATTGTGTTATAATATGGATCAAATACCAAAATAAATAGTCTGAGCAAAGCATGAGGAAGAATATGCAAACATCATAATTGTGGACTTTCTAAAAAAGAAAATACCTGGAAGGATGTAATGTAATAGAGATTAAACATATTTTATGAGAAACAAATTTTGTCATATAATAATGCACTATATGCATGGTTTCAAGATGATCTTGATTCATATATCCTAATATTGTTATCCATTAAATGTTAAAATTAATATTTATGTAACTCTATTTTACATTTATGTGCATTAGGGTTATGTAACATATTTATGTATATGCATTGTTCTATTTACTCTATTTTATAAGTTCATCTAAAATTATTAGAAATAAGTTGTTAGCATTCAAATGTACTACATAAAGTGTTAGATTGTAATATTAATATTTATTGGGTATTTCTTATAAAAGTTTAATGCACTTTTTGCACTTTTTTATTATGATGAAGAATGAATCATTGGGTGTAGGTCTCTCATAGCACGTGTATTTGTGTGGGAAGTAAGGAACAATGTGTGTGGCCTCATGATATTGTATGGTAGCATATCCTTAATGTAAGGAAAATGAAATTGGTTTACCGTTAGAACATATGGCCACATGCATTGTTCTTCAACATCCACATAAATATAAATTTGCAAGGAATTCCTACATTCTTATGTATGAGAAAATAATCTTGTAATAAGTTTTTGTGTTCACTTTATTTGTTGCACTAATTGATGCCGAAGAGTAATTATTAAGGTAACTATTTGAAGATGTATTATATCATATCTTATTGATATCATTTACCTTTAATTGTATATACAAACCACGTGACTTTTGCACACACATTCACACCATAAGAGAATATCCTTGGTTCACATTACAAAGTGAATATGATATTTGTTTTGCTACTGTATATGCATGAATCTTATATTTTGTATGATGTTATGTTAGTTTCAATTATTTTTCGGTAGATAGATTTATGGTGTTTTTTTAACAAATATTTTAGTGATTCTCTGAATAAATTTGTATTTTATACCCCAAAAACATGGCAAGAGTTGATGTGGTTCTTAAGGTTAGCATATCTATGATTTTGGATAGCCGAATTTTCTTATGTATGATCTGGTTTTATGTGGGAATGAAATGAAATAACAAACATATCAACATAAACACATACATTTTGTAAAGAAAGCAAAGATACAGTAAACACATATTCTATTAAATGGCGGAAAAGGAACAGATTGTAGATACAACAACTAGAATGGTGGTAGCTATCTCTGAGAAGAGATGTGGCTGCTAAACTCATTTGTTCCAAGATGAATACAGAATGAGGACAAAAGGGCCTATTTATAATAAGTATGAGGGTGAGAATCCCAAAAGTCCAAAATATAACCCTAGAAGATGAACCGTCATAATGTTTGTGGCCTCAAGGTGGTTAGTTGAATAGTCAACTTCCCAGGGTCATAAATTTTGTATATGATCTCCAATTTGGGCGCTCGATAGACCGTTGGAAAGGTCTGTCCGAGATTTACATATTCCAACTATAAAAAAGCATACGCCTTTGGCAACCATTGCCCCCCCTCCCCCAAGTCTCCAAAAAATGTTGTTTAGGGCCTCAAAAAGGCCCCAAAAGTTTGGGACCTAAAAAACCGTAGAAAAATAACTAGGAAACTGCCACAATAGATAATTGTTTTGAGACCGTGGAATAGGTGGGTGGCCATCGATCTCCATCTGGATCAATCCTACCCCCTTAGGAAGAAATGGTATCCATTGCGTCAAATCCCATGTCATATATCGAACCGTGTGTTGAGATGATCTCCTGATGTGACATTTGTTGAAGTGAAGAGGCTGCCTTTCTTTGACATCTAGAGAGGGTTGTATTTTTTGTTGATTGATGCGCTGGAGTTGTTAAAAAATTATGGTCAATGTGTTATCCTTTGTTTGGACTGGTATGGATGACGTGTTTCTTGACAAGATCCTTAAATGTGGTAGAGGTACTCAAATAGATGAGGGAGCATTGACTTTATGTTATTCTTGTTTCTGCTGGGCAAAAAGACCCTGTGTAAACTATGTGAAGGTCTTTGTGATCTGATGTTTTCCTTTAGAGGAAATTTTGAAGAGGTATAATTTCCTAGTGTGGGAGCTTATCTTCCTACCATGCAAGACCGTGGAAGGTGCAACTGTCTCTGGTATCCGATGGAGTTGTCCTCCCAAAGTGACAATGACAATGTGAGGTCGCAACTCATATACAACATGACACTTCCACATATATGGTTGTCCTAAAAGAACATCACAGACTTCAAGTGGGGCCACATCACACAGTACCTCATCTTTAAAAGGCTTGATGCCATATGGTAGGAGGGATTTTTGAGTAATGTGGATACCTCGTCCTTGGATTAGCTAACCAATATTGTAGGTTTTCAGGTGTGGTGTTGTAGAAAGCTCCAATATCTTGATGAATTCTATTGAGATCAAGTTCTTTTGGTTGTCATTGTCAACAACAAAATGTAGTGGGATTCCCCTCACCTACATCTATGAGTGGAAGAGGCGCTCCTCTTCCTCTAACACTTTAGTATCCTCTGGTTGAATCTCTATGGTAGCAACAATGACAGTGGGTTATGCATCAATGATTTGATCTCCCTGATCCACGGCCATGAAATTAGGTTCTGAATTGGAATCAGGATTTGATTATGTAGATTTGATCTCGACTACAAATGACTCCTTTGAGCAGGATTCATTAGTGTTGTGCCAGGGGATTTTGTGGAACTCGCACCACTTCCAATGTCCTTCTTTGTCTTTCCATTACCCTTCTTTGATGGTGGCAGGGATTGGTTGTCCTTTACTTGTCCTATGTTCTGTGGGCCAGGGTTTCCCTTGCCTTGTTTTTGCGGTGGATTCACAGGTCCAAAGTTTTGCTTGTTCTTCTGTTGAAATTTCTCCTCAATTTTGACAGCATACCTATAGGCAGATCTAAGTGAAGAGATGTCGAGGAATTACATCTCGATCTGTATGTACCAACGTAGGTCACTGCGATATTTCAATATCAAGTGTCACTTGGAGTCCTTGATACCCGTCTTTGTATGCAAGGTATGAAATTTTTTGGTGTACACCGAGACGGTCTGGTCCCTCTATTGATGATAAATGGTCCATTTTTTTTACTGGTCATCATAGTTTCCCATGCGGTAATATTGTTCCTTGATGATATCTATGAAAGAGGACTAAGTGGGATTTGTTCAAACATTCCATACTCGTCTGATTAGTTTTTCTCCCAATAAGTACCCCACCAATTTTGGACATGGGAGACTGCCTTAAGGAGCGCAAAGGTGATCTTTTCCCCATCGAAAAAATTGTGGATAGAGAAATACCCTTCTAGAACATTAAACCACTTATCTAGGGCATCAACATCGATTTGGCCTTCAAATAAAGGAATATCAAAGTTAACATGTGCCTTGAATGGGGTTTCATCTTTGAAATGTTTGCTTGTTGAAGGTGAATTCGCCATTGCTAAAATTCGTAGAAGGATCCGGGCAAAACTATCCATCATCTCGTTCCTTTGTCGCGCGAGGGCTTCCTCGAGCAATGACTTGATAGGATATCCTACTTCGTCGTCTCTCTTTTCTTCTACCATGGGAGGTCGTTTGGGGAGGAAAGAGTGATATTCCCCAAGTGAAACTAGTTCAAGACCAAACTCTTTATACCCTAACCTCGTCGAGGACATGCACCGAGAAACAATCAAAGAGAAGATTGCTCTGATACCATTAATCCGGATTTATGTGGGACCAAAATGAAATAACAAATATAGCATCATAAACACATAAATTTTGCAAATAAATTAGAGATACAATAAACACATATTCTATTAAATGGAGGAAATAGAACAGACTATAAATACAATAGCTAGAATGGTGCTAGTTATCTATGAGAAGAGATGTGGCTACTACGATCATTCACGCCAAGATGAATACAAAAGGAGGCCAAAAGGGCCTATTTATAATAATCATGAGGTTGAGAACCCCAAAATTCCAAAACATAACCCTAGAATATGAATCGTCATAAATTTTGTGGCCTCAAGGTGGTTAGTTGAACAATCAACTTCCTAGGGTCATAAATTTTGCATACAATCTCTGATTTGGGCGCTCGATAACCTATTGGAAAGGTATATATGAGCTTTAACTCTTCCATTCGGGGCCAAAGGCATGTCTTTGGCAATGTTTTGGCCACTCGAATCACCAAAACATGTCTTTTAGAGCCTCAAAAAGGCCCCAAAAGTTTGGAACCCAAAAAACCATCGAAAAATAACTAGGAAACTGCCACAATAGATAATTGTTTTGAGCCAGTGGAATAGGTGGGTGGCCACCAATCTCCATCTGGATCAATGCATGAGAAAAATATTTTTTAATAAGCTGCATAACTATTTTAAAAGTCATCATAGTGTAGCCTCTTGCTTTCATTTACCTTTCATTGTATCTTCATTTACACACATTCACACCATAAACAAATATAATCGGTTCATGCCCCAAAGTGAATATGATTTTTGTTTTGTTATTGTATATGCATGAATCTTATATATTTTAGGCCATGTTATGTTTGGTTCAATTATTTTTCAGAAGATGGATTAGGTATGAGAAATTGAGAGTGATGTGAGGTGGGGTAGGGACCATATCAGCTTCCACCTTCATGTGGTTGGCCATGTTCAGTAGAGAACAAATTATTCTCGAAACAAAGAGAATCACATGCAGGTATTTCCCTTTAGTATTTTTAAAGTCAATACATGTTGATATGCCTATTTATTTATCATTTAGTCATATAAACATATTATCCCATTATGATTTATGTAGGTCTTTGCGTGTAACAGAAATTCAACTTATAGATGTATATATGTTCTGTTAATATTTTTTACCAAATTATATCGTATTTGGATTTCTTTGTGATAGATGGTCTAACACTATTTGTTTTATTTGTGTGTAAGTATTATTCATGGACAGACACTTCTTCCACCTTGCATGTTGATGAGTGAGGGTTAGGTAAGTTTAACGTGCCTTATTGATATTTTAGGGCCCCATATCTCATGTTAGTATAAGATCATTGGCATTGCCAATGTAAGGAATACAAAATTGATGATTCTCAAATTCCACATTTATGTTGATCTAACATTTGATTTGTCGTTTAAGTGTTTTCTAGCATTTTGTCACCGTTAATATTTTTCCTAGTCGTAGAAAGAAGAGGAGACAAGTGAGTGATCACATCTCTTCCATATGCTACTCTATAGCTCAAGTGGGGGAGACAATCATAGATTTTGAAGCTTGCTTACGACTAGATCTAGAGAGTTTCATATTCAAGTCTGTACTCTTGAATTGATTAATGAAATAAATGTTGATAATTTCTTTTGAGTTGATTTATTTTTCTAATACGATAATTACTAGTTTTCTTTAGGTAAGGCCTTCCGGATAGGTTGTTGGTGAATTCATGTGTATCCCTATTTTATTTTTCAAGTGTATATGTGTTTTGTAGTGTTGTTATTTTCAATTCTATAGCTACTATATTTTTGTCAATTTGATTACCCTTTTAGTAGCATTCCATGAATCCATCATTTGCAAAGGAACTATTATTGTAAATGATGTGCTATTTATAAGGTTTTATTTCAAGTATTGAATGTGTATTTCAATCTTCAAACAACATTTCCATTGAATTATTTCTGCATCTTCAAAACAAATCTATATAAGAGTTGTATGGTTATGTAGCACCAACCAGTAAGCCACGACGAATTCGGTGCTATGAAGGTTCTTGCTATAGGACATTGTAACTAATTTTTAGATATAATGCACATCAATCTTGTAGTTTCATTTTCCTTAAAAATAGTTCATAATATAGAACATATTCCATAACTCCATCCACATTTGAATGTTGCATAAACTTTGCACAACACTTTACAAGTTTATGATTCCATAAGTTAATAATTTAAATGTGATTCTTTGAAATTCAACAACCTTTACTGTTTTAATTCTTTATCTCACCACCAATCATTTTGATTTTTCATGGAAGTCTTTCCTTCCTATGAAATTAAATCCATTATAGTTATTTTCAAACAAGTTTGATATAGACATTTTCAACTTTTGAAATAGCCTTCTTAGATGTGTTGTACTTTTATTTTTCTCTAGAAATGGTTTATTTTTAACACTCTATAGGTTGGAGTTGAATTGCAATGGAGTTAAGTCTCCACTATAAGGATAAGAAAATATACATTTGTATTTTACAAATTTCATAAACTCATCTTTTAATACAATTCATACAAGCCCTCTATTAAAACCATATGGATGTCATGAGAGGACATATTATAAGGGAAATATTCCTTCATGGGATAAGTGGGAGAACCCTATTGGAGTGTCAAATTCAAATTCAATGAATATTGTTCACATATTGTTCTTCCTTCTCTAGAATCAACCATTTGACATCCTTCCCAAATTGACTTTGATATGCAAATCCATGTGTTCGTTCTTATGGAAGAACATAGATTGTTGTCAAATGAATGTCATTCTTGGAACTTTACCTTATTCAAGACTATTAACCTCCTTAACAAGGTTTCTAGGAACCTCTAATGTCTTTAAAACACTATTCTATGGAATTTGAAAACTTTCTAAAAATTTTGAGCGGCAAATAAAATGGCTCTTTTCCTTTTCACGCTACCACAAAGTGGGATTCCTAATAATATTATTCCTAACATCCTTTGGGTGATTAGCTTAAGATTTATTGTGATTTGGACATGAAGAAGCCAAATTTCCCACATAAATATAGGATTTGCATGAATAAGGAAAATTTCTCATAATCTAAATTATGTTTCCATGAGAAACCCTAAGTTTTATAATATTTATTCTGACAAAGGTCCCAAAGTATCTATTTCCATATAAATTTTCACAAAGGTCACAATATGTTGCTTGATGGATCTTATATATAAAGCATAAATAAAGTATTCCCAATGAACTCAAGCATGCCACGACCAAAAATTTCAATGGTATATTAGGAACCCTTACCCCATAAAGATAAAGAAAGAGAATAGATAAAGTGGTTGAAATACCAAGGCTTCATGCATAAGCCCATTTAACCCATGAACAAATGACCATCTTGGAGGATGCTATCCATATCCTTGCAAAGTCAAATTCCTCAATAAAAAAAAAACCCTTGAGAACATGGATAAATATGTGCTTCCTACTTAAGGAGGAGGTTCCATTACTAATAAATCCTAAAACACAAGTATGTGAGGCTAGAAGCCATGAAGACAACATATGGGATTGTTCTTTGGGAAGAATTCAACTTTCCTCCCATCTTCCTTGTCTAGGGAGATTATGGAGGGTCAACATATTTATTAATGAAAATCATTTCACTAGAACACAAGTGAGAGGAACCTCCTTGTCCAAAAGCATCTCAACACTTTTTAATGAAGGAGATGCCAAAACCTGCACACTCCAATACCTAAAGTATGGCCCCACCTTGATTTTTTGTGACTTTAGACCTTTGAAGCCAGGAAACCTCACTTCCATTTAGAAAAATTGATAAATTGATAAAATTGAGGTGTAATGCCTTTTACCTTTTTATGCATTCTAAATCTTCACCATGGTTTGAATGCCTCAAATCCCTAACATTGAGGATCAAAACATTCTATCATTTTAATTGTATCAAGGTTTCAACTAGGATATCTGATAAGCATAATGGGATATACCTTTAATATTGATCCTTTCAAACAAACCCTTATCTTGAGCCTTTGGTATATTTTAATGATGGCATAGTTTTATTGAATATATTTCATTTTCTAACATTTGGGGATGATTGCAAGACAACTCTAAAAATAGGTACAGAATCCACCACACTTTTGATAAAAATGAACCAATCACCCATATATCATAGCCATATGAAATACCATCCAGTTATCCTTTCTTTAATCAAAACCTACTTTCAATATAATAAAAGAACAAAATTTTTGTAGGTCATTAATCCTTTCAATTACAAGTAAGAAAACGTTGACCAAACTCCTTTTTTACCCTATTATGGTTAGATGGACACCTTGTCATTTATGAGAAGCTTAAAAAGTTAAAATGTACAACTTTTTTTAGATGTATAATTAACATTTTGTGTCTAATGAATGTCCATTAAGTGCAATTCACATGTTCAGTGAATAATGCTTAACAGATGTACAATTAACTTTAAACGTCTAATGAATGTCCTTTAAGGGATGCCCATCAACATCTTTAGTATAAAGCAAAGTCTAAGGGTTGTCCATTGAGAGATGTTACGTCTAATGAATGTCCTTTAAGGGATGCCCATCAACATCTTTAGTATAAAGCAAAGTCTAAGGGTTGTCCATTAAGAGATGTTAGTTCCACGCTCAACATGTGAAGTGAATGTCACTAAAAAATTTAGAGATGTTAGTTCCACACTCAATATATGGAGTGAATGTCACTACAAAAAGTTAGAGATGTTGATTCATTGTCTTGTATGTAACATTGATTCCATGCATTAAAAAATTTCTTAAGAAACATAATTACGACAATGTCCAAACTGTGTTAGTGTGTTTGGTGTTCGATATGTCAACGATGCAAAAAATCATCAAACGAGCATCAAAGCAAGATGAAATGCAATATTGCATGAGGAATCATTCATTAGTAGTTTTTGTATGCATTTGGATAGTTCCATGTTAGTAGGTTCCTTGTTTGAATCCCTAAGGGTTTACTATGGATGCCATCTACCAATGCGAGGGTGCAACCCTTGGGACTCTTGGGGATTTTTTCCCTCTATGTGCCCATCTAGGATGTGGAACACATAAGGAAAACCTACCTAGGAATCCTAAGGGTTGCACCCTTGCACTGGTAAGAACTTGCAAGTTTTATTATGCAAGAAACTTTAGTTACATGTGTGTGATCATCTAGGATGTCGATCATTGTTGGAGTCCTATCAGAACTCTCTTGTTCATCCCAATAAGTTTCAACACCTAAAATGGAAAATTCCAAGTGAGTTCCTTTCATACTTCTCTTTGTTATTAGGATTTCCCCTCTCACTAAAGGAATTTTTGGTAAGTTATCCTAAATTGCTACTTTACTTTTCTGCACTAATTTTCCAGGTAAAACCTAAGTGAAGTATCTTCATAATATGCATCCATAGGTTAACATAATAAATATCTTAAATCCTTATAACCTAATGGTTTCCCCCTCTTTTCCCTCACTCTACAGTTTCTCAATTTAGCCCTAAAATCAAGTGGTGACTCCACACACATGTTCTATCCTTCCGAGATGTGTGTCTAGTAGGGTGGTCTTCAATCCCCAACCTCTCATTGTGTTTGGCAGCATGAAATCATTCATTCTATATAACCCCTACTGCATGTTACCAATATAATCTTAAACCTCGACCTTTAGAACCCATCACCCTTAATGTTAACCATTAGAGCTCCTCACCATTAACCCCTTTCACCTATAACCTTTAAACTTAATAACACTTAGCATTGATACTTCATATCTCCTATGACACCTAATCAATATAAACCCTTGTATCAATTAACCCCTAACTCTTATAATCATCGATCCTAACATCTATAGAAGTAACTCTTATCATGCACAATATAACTTATTTCAACTCTTATAATGTGCAATATAACGTATTTCCACTATTATCCTTAAAACTAATATCTCATAAAATCTATAATTCCTAAACCTTATAGTCCCAACTCCTAACTTATATGACCTATAATTTTGATAATATAAACTTGTAAAACCACAAACATTTATCTAAAGAGTGTAGACCATTCCATAATATAATTTTTTTTTGTTGGATTATATATATATAACCATTAATATTTTTACACTAAAAGTAGTAAGTTGCATATACAAACTAAGTAGATGTGTCAAATATATAGCATTAGTAAACTAGATTAATCAAAATGAAAAATTATAAAATAACATATCTAAATAATAAATCTTAAAAGAGAGTATAAAAATGATCATAAATCCGTCTTAATTTCTTTTACCCCATATCTTTTATTTTTAATCCATTTCTATGTTTATTAATCTAAAATTACAATAAATCTATACTAGTTAATATATGTAATTACTTTTTACTTAAAAATATAATGTTTAATGTATGTTTTTTAGATCCGAAATGGAACAATATAGAATTTTTATTTATTTGGTGCTTTTTTAGGTAGAAAGATTGGGTGAATTAGCTTCTATGGCCCATTTCAAGAGCAAGTCTCACTTCGCAAGAACCTTTTGAGGCCTATGCAGGATTAAAATGTGTTTTATGGTAAAAAATTCATCACTTGTGTTATGCCCCTTCACACTACTTTATGGTCTCATAATCACCTCAAAGAGAGTCCATATGAGGAAGTTATGTCTCTCGCAAGTTAATCTATCCAATTGACCACCATGGTACTGAGTGGATTCCACATCATCTCTTGTTTCTCACACATGTGAACCTAGTCACGTGTGAACTTTCAAGAACATTCTAGAAGGTCCAAAAACCTAATCCTAATCAAGGGTTGCATACAAAATCCCTAAAATTAACACTAGACGGCTATTGGGCTATGTTAAATACTGGGTCATTATGAAAATAAGGGACCATTCCATTCTTATGATGTTATTTTATTGTTCCACCGCTTAGCAACAACACAAGAGTGGATATTATAGCATAACAAAGAAAGTAAGAGATCATGTAGTAGTCATTCTAGCCATAGAGTCATAAGTAACTCCATAGAGAGTATTGTTTTCTTTGTGTTTATACTCTCTATAAAATAACAAGGAATAGTCCTCATTGTTGGTTAGACTTTTTCTCATATTGAGTTTTCAGAAGGTATATTTTGTGTTATTTATGTAAATTGCATATTTATTTATCTAATTATTTTTCATTCATTTCTAAAATTTATTTAACATTTAAATAAAAATAAGTTATAAAATCTATTATAACTAATAATTTCTATTGAATTCCAAACCAAAAAAAATACGTTCAAAATTGCATCTACATTATTATCATTTAAATTAAATTTCAAAATAGATTTAACTATCTCCGTATTACCATGACGTCACCTTAAAGGATTGTCATGATACTAAAACATACTAAAGATAAATTATAAGATTAACCACTACTAAAAATTCATATGGAAAAAAATTAGTAAAAAAATTGTTTTCTTTATAAAGATAAAATTAACAACTACTATGAGAAAAAATAGAAAAAAAAATGGTTTCTTTATAAAAGAAATAAAATAGCATTATATTTTATTTGTGTTAACAATTTTGGAATTAAATCAAATAAAAAATACGTTTAAAATTGCATCTACATTATTATTATTTAAATTAAATTTCAAAATATATTTAACTCTCTCTGTATTACCATATATTACCATGACGTCACCTTAAAGGTTTAAAATTGCATCTACATTATTATCATTTAAATTAAATTTCAAAATATAGTTAACTATCTCTATATTACCATGACGTCACCTTAAAGGATGGTCATGATACTAAAACAGACTAAAGATAAATTATGGAAAAAAATAGAAAAAATTTGTTTTCTTTATAAAGATAAGATTAACAAATAGTAAAATTTCATATGAGGAAAAAAAATTGTTTTAAAAAAAATAGCATTATGTTAACAATTTTGGAATTAAATTACATGCAAACCAGTTAAAAACTTTTTGATAAATTATAAGATTAACAACTACTAAAAATTCATATGAGAAAAATATTAGAAAAAAAAGTTGTTTTCTTTATAAAAGAAAAATAGCATTATGTTAACAATTTTGGAATTAAATTACTTGCAAACCATTTAAAAATTTTAAAATAAAATTGTTTTCTTTATAAAAGAAAAATAGCATTATGTTAACAATTGGAATTAAATTACATGCAAACCATTTAAAAATTAAATTTTAAAATAAAAATCATGTGGAGATGTGGGGTATCGATCCCCATACCTCTCGCATGCTAAGCGAGCGCTCTAGCATCTGAGCTACATGCCCTACTATTTATTATACGTAGTCGACAGAGTTACTTGGCTGTGTAAAATTGTAGAGAGAATGTGCCCGTGTTATAATGGTAAAAACTAAAATCGGCGTTGCCTGGGATCGAACCCGGGTCACCTGCGTGACAGACAGAGATAATTACAACCATATAACAACGACCAATTCATCTTAAGCCGTGTAGTGCAGTTTCGGTTTGAAAAACGCCGACATCCAATATGGATTTTGATCAACAATTTTCTGTTTTACAATTATGTTAAGATGGTATAAGTTTCGAATCCCTGGATAGCCATGTAATTTATATTTCCGTGAGACAATCAATTTAATACACTGTTATATAGTAGTTATTTTCTTCCATTAAATAGCGTTTCCTAAATGATAAAAAAGTATTGTTTTAACGTCCCCATTTAGGTAATTAATTAATATAATTTAAAAAATAATTGGTCAACGTAGAGTACTTACACATAACCCAATTTTGGATTATATTGAAAGAAAGTTATTATGAAGCCTTTATGTAAGTTGTTATAATTTTATCGTTTAAATAATTATATTTATATTATTTAGAAAAATAATTAATTAAATTTGAAAAAATCTTCTTAGAATTTTGAATTAGTTATGTTTCTTTATGTTTTGATCACGCAATAAATTTGAAAATCCAACATAGTTTGATGAGTAATAATCTTTCTTATGCATACAAGTTCAAGTGACCTTTTTAATGGACAACATCACTACTCTTTGTCCCTAGTTTTTAAGCTAAACTTCAATAGAGGAATATTCATTTTTTAAAGAGATATTTGAATGCAAAATGTCAACACTCATTTTTATAAGAAATTCAATTCCAATTTTATAAAATAAAATTTGTTTAAAAATTAAAAAATAATAATAAAATCTTAGTATTTAAATTTATATAAATCAAGCTATCAATCAGTTTTGTGTAAAATCTATTAATTTTGTTATTTCAATATTATAAAATTAAATTTCTTTAAAAAATAATAATAATAAAACCTTAATATTTAAATTTATATAAATCAAGCTATCAATCAGGTTTGTGTAAAAATTGTCTATTTTTCTATTGCAAACACTCATTTTTATAAGAAATTCAATTCAAATATTATAAAATAAAACTTCTCTAAAAATTTAAAAAAAACAATAAAATCTTAATATCTAAATTTATATAAATCAAGCTACAAATCAGGTTTGTGTAAAATCTGTCTATTTTGTTATTGCAAATTATATTTTTTTTTATGATCGTATAAATTATTGTCTAAAAAATTATGGAAATGACACTATCTTTTAAACTTAAATGTTTTATGTGGTTAGTTTTTGAAAATTGTTTATTCATTGGAATAATAATCTGCCAGAAGATCTTTCTATCTCTCTCATTCGTGTTGGAGAGATGAAGAAGTTATGGCATCATTTCATGATAGGAAAATTGAGCACATTTATGGTGAGCTTAAATCTGAAATCGATTCTCTCTCCAAAAGCCCAATGGATGGGCCTGCAGGTTATATGTTCAAGAATTATGTTCAAAAAAGTTTCTCCATGAAAGCATTAGGTATTACATTCTGGGGTTTTTCTTGTAGGTAGGCCCAATCACACTTGACCAATAGAGCCACCATCAAGCTGAATCAATCCTCCATTCAAAGGTCCTTCTAAATTCCATTGCCTTATTTTATCAACGACCTAACAACCGAGCATTTCACCGGCCCAACATAATTATCGCTTATCTAAGTTCAATAAACTATATGCTCCAGGGACCGGCAGAGTACATGGTTTACCTCACTAATTCCATGTAAATGTTGAATCACTCGGGATTTCTTCTTATTGTCATTTTTTTCTATACATTGTTTTTAATAAATAATAAAATTTTGTTGTACACTTACAATTTCAAATGAAAACAATGATTTATTTTTACATGTCAACACTCAAGGGTTCAATTTCTCACAACCCTTCAAAGTGAAATGGGACCCTACCCTTCAAATTTGATCCCTGATAGCGCCAATGGTCTAGGCAACGCGTATTTATATCAATTTCTGGGCTCACATCCTATCTAATGAGTTATGTACATCAACAAGATGACTTGGTGAGTTTCACAAGTTAGATTGAACTCTAGAGGAAGTAGAGCAGGGTTTAAAGTCTTTTAAAAAGGATAAATCTCCGGGTCCTGATGGATGGCCAGTGGAGTTTTTCTTGACTTTCCTTGACCTACTTGGGAATGATCTTCTTGATATGGTTGAATCCTCCAAATTGGAAGGCGGAGTCTTACCCTCTCTAAACTCAACCTTTCTTGCACTTATTCCAAAGAAGGAGAAACCCCTTACCTTCGTGGACTTTAGACCCATTTCTCTCTGTAACCTTGTTTATAAATTGATCTCTAAAATTGTTGCTCTTCGCCTGAAGCCCTTTCTAGACAAGTTCATCTCCCCTCAACAATTTGGCTTCTTGAAAAACAGACAAATTGCTGAGCCTATTGCCATTACTCAAGAGTTATTACACTCTGTCAAGACCAGAAATAAATGTGCTCTTATTCTCAAGTTGGATCTATCAAAAGCATTTGATAGGGTGAATTGGTCTTATTTAAGACTTAACCTTCTGCAAATTGGTGTCCCTCTGATAGGTGTCAACTAGATCATGGGTTTCTTATCTTCTGCAAATTTTTGCTTTGCTTGCTAATGGCACCCCCTCCTATTTCTTCTTGGCCTCTAGGGGTATTAGACAGGGTTTCCCATTGTCTCCCCTACTGTTTATTCTTGTCATAGAAGGGCTCAGCCTCTTAATAAGGGATGCTTGGAACAATGGGAAGATCAGGGGCATAAGTATTTCTTCCCATCTCTCCTTTACCCACTTGCTTTTTGTTGACGATGTGATTCTTTTTGGTGCTGGCACTTTTGAGGAGTGGGTTGCCTTCAAAGTTATCTTGGATACTTTTTGTGTTGCTTCAAGTATGAGTATTAATCTAGACAAATCCTGTTTCTTATTCAACAATATGGATGAAGGGTTATTAAACAGAATCTCTAGCTCTCTCTCAGTTAAATATGATCATATTTCCCTGGGGTTTAAATATCTAGGCTTTTTCATCAAGCCCCTTGGCTACAGGGTGAAAGATTGGTACTGGCTTATATCAAATTTTGAAAGAAGAATCCAGCACTGGACCTTCCGTCTGCTATCCCTGGGGGGTAGACTAGTCTTAATTAAAGTTGTTCTCTCAAGCTTACCGGTGTATTGGATGGTTCTGATCCCCATAGCCATTTCTGTTCTAGCTAAGCTCAAGTCACTGATTTTTACTTTTTTATGGGGATCCTCAGCTTACAAGAAGAAATACCACTTAATGGATTGGTAGACCCTTTCAAAACCAACCTCTTTGGATGGCTGGGGCATCAAACATTTGGGTTGGTTTAGCCTCTCTTTACGTATGAAAAGTTTCTGGTTGGCACTCACTGGAAATGGGATTTGACATAAATTGTTGTCTGCGAAATATCTCAAAGAACTCTCTATGGCTTCTTGGTTTCATATAAAATATTTCGCTGCAAATAATGCTTCTGTGATCTGGAAAGGCTTTCTGCAAACCGTGCCCTGGGTTGGATGTGGTCTTACCTAGCAAGTTGGGAATGGTGAAGATATACATGTTGGTATTGATCCGATTATGGGCACATAAAATCTTGTGGTCCTTCCTCGGGATCGTCGCGATTATTTAGAATATTATGGCATTGTCACTCTGGTACAGGCACGAAACTTCTCTCATGGGGCCAAGAGTTACTGGTTTACAGCTGAAGACTTGGATCTTGGAGGAGAATGGGGGCTCTTGTGGAACAAATTTATCACAGGTCTTGAATATGGTAGAGTCAGATTGTCTTTTCAGTGAGACTCACTTATATGGACATATTTGAGGTATGCTGGCGTTCTTTCTGTAGATAAGGGGTACGATCTCATTGTTCATCGTTGTCATGAACCCTCCCAGGATCTTTCAAATGTGCTGGACAAACTTTGGTCCTTCAACATTCCTGCAAAAATCCGTTGTTTCATCTGGTTAGTGGTCATGAACCGAGTACTAACTTGGGACAATTTGCAAAGGATGGGATGGCAAGGTCTCGGTATTTGTACACTCTATAGGCTGAATGAAGATTCAACGCAACATTTGTTCTTAGACTGCACTGTTTCCAAAAGGGTTTTTGTCACATGCCCCAATTTTGCAAAATAATATTATCTTATTTTGATTTTATTCCAAGACATTATGTTAAATTTTATGTTAAAGTTGTAACTGATGACTCAGTAGAGTCAAGGATGTGGAATGTAATTCTGAATATTTTGATTTTTAAATAAATAAAAGTGGAGACAACAGCTTGGGAGAGCTGTTAAAAAGAGTGTTACTGGTCAAGTTGGTGGAGGAGACTAGGTGGAGAGCAAATAGACAAGTGGCAGCATCCTCAAACACTTCCTATGTTGCAGGTGGAAACCTCCCTACATTTGGGGTCATGATCTCCCAAGAAAGTGGGATAAGAGCAGGTGGCTCAATTAATGACAACTAACCCAAAAAGACCTAGGAAATATTAATAAAAAGTACCCATTGAAGAGAGCTGGGGCTGCTCATTCCAGGAGAGGAATCATTCAGGTGAATGCACTTCAAGGAATTCATTGGGAAGGGAAAATTTTGAGGAAGGTGTTTGAGGGGTAAAACTACAGGAAAGTGATCTAGTACAGCTTCTAGCTGAAAGATCTTGCTGCAGTGTGCAGAGTTGGTATTGAGTCTTGGACTAGTACTTTGTTGATTGCTCCACCTAGTTCCAACCAAGGAGACCAGAATAGGCTCGGGGGTCCTGAGAAGTCACTGTTTGAGCGCTCTCCAGGAGTTGGTAGGGAGGAACAGCCTCCCATTGCTGTTATCATCCAGCTTTAAGAACAGGTTCCACTATCTCTTAATTTCTATGTCAAAGTTTATATCTGTGTGTGAACAAATAAAGAATGATTATATGTTATGTTGTAAACTATTAAGTTTGAAATATCTTAGTTGTTTAATGTTGAATCTGTTCTTTGATGAAAAATAAATCCTACCTGTGTTTTTCCCCATCTAGAGTAATCCAGATCGTACTCTAGCACAAGTAGTGTGTTTAAATGAATGAAGTATGATAGGAATATGAAATGAATAGAGTACTTATGTTTTTCAGAGTATTGAAATGTTTAATTTCAGTAGGTAGTTGTTTTCCAGAAAGAATATTAATCCATTTCGTAGAGTTGTTGTCAGATCTAGACTGTGTATTTAGAATATCAGAAAAGAAACATAATCATATTATTTACTAACAGTAGTATGTTCAAGTATGTAATTCATTCTTCTACACAGTACCTACTTCTGTAAACTATACATCTATACTGAAATAGAAGAAATAGAATTGTTAGTTGAATGCTTATTATTTATGTTAAGTAAAGATGTAAAAATAATTCTGTTAGTTTATCTCTTTTCCATTAGTACTAACTAATTTACCTACAATTATCTGAACTCTAAATAAGAACTCGATAAATATTACAGTATTCTTTTTCTTAGTATTAATAACTAAAAGACAGTAGTAACCTATGCTTAAGTTATTATTAATAAGGAACTGTCCTTACACACTTACAGACAATATAGATGTAAAGAGTATTGACAGGTAGGGAAGTTCTTATTTCTTTTAGCAAGCTTACAGAAATAATCTTATTAAATAAACACAATTATTATAGAATGCTCTCAGTCTTATTTAATAATATATATAAATACCAACATAAACTTAAGAGGATACATTATTCATAGATAATAATATTATTAATACAAATAATAATAT